>PVJO010003880.1:0-116416 GCA_004026905.1 Hystrix cristata | reverse complement strand
CTGCATGAGGCTTTGGGGGGACATCCAGATACATATGTAAAATATAATTTTAGCCAGACTAAGAACAAATAAAGTAATAGAATTATTTATATCACCAGTTAATAATAAGCATTTTGTCCTTTTCTGGTTAGAATTTAACTTTTATTGGCATCTCAGACAGAGTAAACAGAATCGGACTCAAATATGATCTGAAAAACTTTGTACATGTGTATGAATAAATCAACACACAGATCTACGAAGAAAAGTGGATAATATTGCCAAATGCTGACAAATTTGAGTTGCTTTTGAAAAATGAATGATGACTATTTCTGCGAATTTCAAGTCCTCATTAAATACATTAACAAAAAATAAAAATAATAAATAAATAAATTTATAAACACAGCAGAAAGGTGAGAAGGCAATCTAATTCTGGAAGTAGGAAGCAGCTAAATTGTAAGGAGATTGAAATTCTAGCTTCTTTTGGAAAAAGCAATCACTAATTAAGCAAATTTATATTAAATTAATCTACTTTGGACTGAAAGAACCAAACAACATTCACAAGTTGAAAGCTCTCCAATTCTACAAAATTAGACATGGAGAGAGATTTAAATATTAGTAATAACTTTAAAGTTTGCATTTGTACTGGGCATGGTGGCATGCGCCTGTAGTCCCAGCTACTTATAAGATTAAACCAGAAGTCGGCTGGAGTCCAGGACTCCTTCCCAGATTGGGCAACACAGTGAGACCATTTAAAAAAAAAATTCATTTTCCATTTTTGAGTGAGAATTTAACATTGCCCTTAACTTAAAACTTTAAGATCCCATCACTGTACATGGCTCTGGATAGCTACCATTGAAGTAAAATGTGTTTCATGAGCTAATGTAATTTTCATTGACTACAGTTTGTACAAAGATGTAGTGACTTGGAAAGCTCTTCAATGTAAAAAAGATCTTATGAAAGAGAAGTCATTGTTAACTAGACTTGAAAGAGCTAATGAATCATTCACTGGAAAATTTCACTTGAACAGGAAGTGCAACACTGCTTTGGATATTACCTTTTCCATTTAAAGGCAAGAATTAAATGTAAAATGAGTCTCAGCCACTTCCATTAAGTCATAGAGAAGTGTGGTGTAATGCAGTTTACTGATACTTAAAACAACCAAAGAACAATTTTCACACCTCATTGCTACACATAAATGAGAGGTAAAATGAAATCCGAGACATATAATAGGAGCCCTTTAGGCTCTTTGATCACTCATTATATGGATTTCTCCCTACAATATCCCATTAGTTTCCCTGCTTTATATACCAGAACAAAAAATGACTCAAATCATATGTAAATGTTGCAGGTATCACTAGAAATCTGGTAAATTCTTTCAGCTCAAGTGATTGAAATAAAACCTAATTTTTCATTTGCACACTCTTAGCTGAATCATCGTTCCCTAGTTTTGTATTTTTCCTTAATGTTAATGAGACTGATGCAAATCTGACTGCAGAATAATTAGGGTGTTTGATTAATCAATATATTTATTTTAATTTCAAATAGTAACAGATCGGCCTTCTCTCAATCACTATCTTGCATTTTTTAAAAATGTGTAAATGAAATAATATGTCACCAGGACATGTTTGCACACACACACACACACACACACACACACGTATTTACATAGATAGATAAATTCTAACTTGTACTAATAAAGCGAAAATTATCTTCATACTTTGATGAAGTTATTTAGTATAAATTCAATTTCAAAGTCCTTAACACACCCTAATATTAATTTAAAGCTTCTCTAAATTACCAATTTCATAAAAATTATTGTACTCCACATATTATAGTCATTAAAAATGCATGTTTCATTCTTATGTAAAACAAGCATAACATCCTGTTTCTGCATTTGATTATATGCATGATCTTCATCGATTTTGTCATTATGGGCAAAACTAACTAAAGACATGTCTATCCTTGATATATTGTCTCTTGCTACACCTAACATTTTATATGTATATATTCAATTGAATGTGGGAAAATGATAATATTAGCACTAATAATAGATCAGTTGCATCTTTTATAATTTATTGTCTTCCACATCAACAACAGAATAATCTATCATTAATCTCATACTCAAGTGTTCATTGTGAAGAAATGAAAATTAAGCAGCTTGAACTATAAGTTCTTTACCTCCCGATTAAGTTCAGGGAGTCTTGAATTTCTGATAAATGGTTCTTAACTCTGATTTCTCTGCAGTACAAACCTCCCTCCTGATGCTTCTTCCTTCAGTTTTGCCTCCACAGCTGGTCTGGCACCATGACAAAATATCTGACACGAAAAACTTAAAGGAGGAAAGACTTACTTCGGTTCGTGGTTTCGAGTTTCAGTTTCCAGTAAGCTGGCTCCCAGAAAGAAACTTTGTGATGGAATGACATAGTAGAAGAAAGGAGCTGACCTTGTGGCAACCAGGAAACACAGCAGAAGAACATGTGGAGAAAAAAAAAATCAAAACAGAAATGAAGACCCTGGGATGAGATATAGTCCCCATCTTCACACTCCCATAACCTGCTCCCTTCTAACAGACTGCCTCCTAAGTCTTCATTACCTCCCATAAAGTTATAGATCCATTAATGAACTGATAATGCCGATGAAGAGAGAGAACTCATTATCCAACTCATCTCAGCATCCCACCTCTGAACATATTAGCTTTTGGGGAGACGTCTTAGAATTGACTCTTACAGTTATTATCTCAAAATAAAAGGAGATTAATGAATTCTGAAAATCATTAACATTAATAGAAAATGTTTTTGTTTAATCTTTCAAATAGAGACTAAAAGATCATCAAAAAAAGAAAGAAAGAAATTCAGTAAGTCCTGCTCTTCCTTCACTCATAGTTTTCTTTTTTTTTCATTCATTAAAATCAGTGCTAAAGATATTAACTGAGGTGCACTCTAAATCAAGTAGGAATATAAGATACAAAAGTAAGCAAAACCTGAGAGACAGTAACCTAGACATTGAGTTAAGTGGTTTAAAAACTCCTCCTTCCTAAAAGGGAATGAAAGGACATGGAGAGTGAAACCTGATCATTTTTTGGCAGCGGGGTGTGTGTGTATTGGGGGAGCTGCTGCTGAGGATCGAACTCAGGGCCTTGCACTTGCATGATCTCCCACATAAGCTAAATCCCCAACCCTGAAATCTGATCATTGTGAGAGTACTCTTTAGAGAGAGCTTGTCTACAGACTGCAGGCTGTAAGGTGAAAGGTTGAGGAGTGCTGCATCCTAAACAGAATTCAAGAGAAGACTGCAGGAATATCATCACATGGAAAAATTAATATGCTTATTGTTCAGTTTGGAAACAAGCTAGACAGATGTCAGAGACCTCTGAGGAAAAAAGGCTGGTTGAAGCATTTCACGGCATCAGAGAAAGGAGGGCTTCAACCGATGAGATATCCATTTCTAGAGACCGTGACATGAGATACACATGAGAAGTTCTTGTGACTCCCAGAAGAGAAACCACATAGAGTTGTCTTCTGTCTTGAACAAGAATTAAAGTGGTCTGAGACGGTAAGTGGTGTGAAACACTGGATGAAGGAGGCCCTGGACAGAACAGAGCGAGCAGCCAAATGAGAGATACAACTGCCATGGGTAAGGCAGCACTAGTAAGAGCTATGCACAAAGAAAGCAGGAAATGACACATATACATATGATTTTAAATTCTGCCATATTCTAAGGAGTATAAGACAAGTTCTTTTTCTCTTACACTTAGCCCGAAAGGATCAAAAACTAAGGCTAGTCATATGATAGAAGGCAAAAAGGAACATGATCCCAAAAATTTCTCTTAAATTCTATAGAATTAGAAAAGAAATGGTACAGCCCCAAACCCAACTTGTAAAAGTGAAGCTGAGCGAGGTGAATCCTCAAAGAGACTGCAGCGCCGGAAAACCAGGCTTGCAGTACGGAAGTCAAGACTAGCGTCTCAGAATGGAGGAAGCTACCCGCTGCGCGGCATACAAGAGCATCTAAAATAAGGACTGAAAAATGCTTTTTGTACTTTGAGGAAAATGGCCCCTTGGAGCCACGTAAACAGAAATAATTCTGAACTGGAAAATGAATTTATTTTTCCTCACTAAAGACATCTTTTTGATACATGTTCTGGATGTTTAAAAATTCTGCTAAAAGTCACGGGAATCTTTTCAGATTCTACAGTGTGTTTACTGCATTGCTTTGAGTAAGTCACTTGGCTTATTGCGTTTCTTTATGTGTTCAAAAAAATAAAAAGTTTCACCTCTGGGATATTTAGAACTGATAGAAGAAGATAACTGTGAGAATTACTGACAGCCTTAATTCAAAATTTTGAATTGACTAAATTTCTATCAATATGGATTATTTAGAGTAACATCTATATTTTTGCTAAAAGATACATAATTATCTCATTATATGCTTTATGTCACCCAGCAACATCCAAAGTGATTAATTTTTTACTGTAAATATCTCAGTTTTCCTTAAAGAAATATTTTAGAAGAAATAAAAAATCAATTCTAAAAATGACACAAAGCTTTGTTTAGGGTTGTTTTGCACTTAATTTTTGTTCCTCAAGGGAACAAGCCAGCATGCAGAGATCACTATGTAAAATTCTAACACAATGCCCTTATATACTAATAATTAACTTATTACTCAGCTGTGTTTTCAGAAAGAAAACTATAGCTCAATATTTCTAAGACCATCTTACCTCCATAAAATGCTGCTCAATATGAAAGAGGAAAAAGTAACTCATAGAAACTGATCCTGAGCAGTCTATTTCAACAGTTACCCTCTAGATAGTTACAAGAAACACATAATCCCACTTCAGACTTATTTGAGGACTAGAATGACAATACGTGTGATGAAACTTAAGTAACACCTCACAAGTCATAACTCCGTGCTAGAATTTTAAGCAAAAAATTTAAATTATTACTATATGATAATTTGTGAACAAAAATGTACCCAAGAGCTGAGTTCATGAAAAAAGGAGAACACTATAAGTTAACATTTGTGTAAATCATCTCAAAATTAAAGGAATGTGTGAATTATTGACACTTTATAGATTGTTAAAATATTTAAATTATATTGATATAATGTAAAAGCTAATTAGCCCAGATTTTTGCTAGATTAAAAGTAGCTTATCATGTCTTAGAATTAAAAAATTTGCACAGAATCATACTTAATATAAAATACTCCATTTATCTTCATGAGAATTATAAATCATTAAGAGGAACTATTAAATAGTTTGTTGTTGAATGAGTCTGAAAAAGGCAAATGTGTCTGATTGTCCAAGATGGATGTTCTATCAAAAATCAGTTTGAGGGCTGGGGATTTAGCTCAGTGATTAGAGTGCTTGCCTTGCAAGCACAAGGCCCTGAGTTCGATCCCTGGCACCACAAAAAAAAAAAAAAAAAAGAAATGTAAAAAAGTTTGATTTAATATAAGATTATCATCTAAAATATGACTTCATATTAAAATATGTTATTTGCAAAGAGAAATAATATTCTATTAGCATATTTTTATACATTCCATAAAAAATTGCAAGTCCCATCTATCACTTTAATGTGTTTAGGAAACAAAATAAAATACAAATATAATTCTTAAAATATTGCCTAATTTGACATACATACTGACCAAAACGATAGTTTATATTTTTGTATTATAATGCACAATTATTTATAAGAACTTAGCAAAGGAGAAACACAACAATACATAATGAAAATAAAATTCAATAGTGAACAACATATATGCACATACAATTGTATATATACCATGTATGTAAGCAAACATTTTGTACTTGTGTATATATGTTTATATATATCTATCATCAAAGTGTGTCTTTAAATGTTTGATTATGCTTACAGAAAGATCAGCTGACCAAATAGATATTTTAGAACAACTGAAATAAATACACTCATTTAAAACGTTTTATTTGACATCGTGGTAACTTCTAGTTGGTTCCCAATAACCCACTCTCCTTCTTCCACTCATAGTTTATGATAAGCATTTCCCACACAGTAACTTGGCTAGTCTGTGTTGTGTCAGTAATATAAAATTTCCGAAGTGATGGTACATTATTCCCAAATTAGGTTAGAAAGACCCTGCGGCTTCCCCACGTGGCCCCACCCCGGCCACTGCGGTGTCTGGAGAAAGCCGGCACCACAGTACTTGCGTAGTACAGACGGAGGACTCCTGCCACCGTCCATGAGTGTGAGCAGCAGAGTGGGTCCACCAGCTCCCGCAAAGTGTTAAAATGACTACAGCCCTGACCAGCATCGTTAGGAAAAGCTCCAGGAGAAACCCTGAGCTAAACCCAGCCTGCTAAGATCTTTCCAATTTCTCACCCACAGAAGTAAGAAATAATGAGCGTCTGTTGTTTGAGAACATTGAATTTGGCTGCATTTTGTATTGCATCAATAGAGCAAATACATAAAATTACAGACTTGAAAATGATAAATGTAAATGAAGATCCAACCCTTGTTTTTTTATTGTAATAGTAATATTATGAAACTGAAACTTTTTACAACTCATATATTTTCTTTTCACATCTAGATTTGTTTGTTCAGTCTGAAGTCATTTATTATCAGATTTACAGATCTCGGGGAATCAACATATTAATGTTAATTTACCCGATTTTTCTTCCAATACTCATGCTAGTATCTGTCGCTTAAGAAGTGCTACCCACAGCTTTGATTCTTTTAGGAAAACTGAGATTTGGCAAATATGTCCATTTACATTTTTGAGGAGATTCTACACTTCTGAAGAAAGTTACCTATTTTCACACAGATTCTCCTATCAGATTTATTCACATATCATAGGTATTAAAATAATTAAAGTAAAATTGCACACACATACACACAAACACACACAAACACACACACACATATACAGGCCCACAGAATTATGAATACAACAAACATCAGAAAGAAACATTCAGTAAGTTGTCTTTATACTTTTTGTCATCTAGAAATCATTTAGAAAGTAAAGTAATACTCAATTACCCATACTTATTTTTTCTGTTTTTATATTACATTTACATTTTTATATTTATCTAAACATACCAGCTTCTGCAAGATATTACTATTTTATTTTTAGAAGCATTTAGTGAACTTGTAGCAGCAAAAGGCCAAAAGTTACCTTTAAGCTAAATGTCAAATGTGACAGTTCTTGAAAATAAGAAAATGTCCAAACAATGGAAAATCAACCTGTGAGACAAGTGACCTTTTTTCAAATAATGACATAAAATGTTTTCTTTTGTACCTTAACTACAATACACAAGGTTAGTTGATTAAATTTATTGTACTTCAAACTATACTTGGCTACAATATTTATAACAAAAAGTTCACAATATTTACAGAATTGTATGAAATGGTACGAAATGGTTCTTCTGAATGGAATGTATGTATTCATAGGATTTTTGTCAGTAACTTGTAGGAAGCTAACTAATATATTTTCCCAAAACTTTCTTTGATGTAAAAGAAAGATTTATTCTTTGTGTGTTACCAAGACTCTATAGCCCTCAGCTGAGATAAATGACATTTGGATTATTTTATTCTTTTATTAACCCTTAGACCACTAAAAATATGAAGAAACTGGGCAGGTATATATTTTCCAGTGAGACTTAACAATGATCAGTCTTTAGGAGAGCTGCCAAGGACAAAGGAAGCCAAGAAGTTAGCTGTAAGGAGTTATATATGTGTGTGCATACATCTATATAAGATAATAAGGTAGCATTCTGTATGTAAGCAAAAGATATGAAAAATTTCTATGGTTGCTAATAATTAAAATTCGTCCTATATCCTTACATGAAACATTTCCTAGTAGCCACAGATTTCTATGATCCTTAATTATTAAATCTGTTTTTTTTGTGATTGTCATAAAATTATATCCTAGATGTGACACCATATAACCTTGACATCCATTAAGAAAATTAATGTGTTTGCTTAGTAATTAAATGGTATTCAAAATCCACTGCCATGGAAAAGTATCTGATTCTTCTAAAGCCATCATGCTGTGTGGAAACCCAAGCCAGCACATGGACAGAATAATGATTTTAGGGAGGTGCCACCCAGCCAAGATATTTAGACACATTAGACCCTCCAGGTCGGCGTAAGATGCCAGTCGATGATTTCAGCTGGCAAGCACAGGAGATTTTCCAGCCAAGTATATATGCGTTCCTGTTGCAAAATTGTGTTGTAAGAATGTGTTGTTTTGAACTTTAGGGAAGTTTGTTACATAATGATAGATAAGAAGAAAAGGATTTGGTACCCAGAGTAAGGAGTCAATATATCAAAAGCCTAAAACATTTGGCATTGACTTTCACACCGAGCAGCAACCATGACCTGGAAAGCCTCGAGCTGATATGCAGTAGAAGCTGGATGAGCCTAAAGGAAATAAGTCATTAGAGCAACAGGACCAATGTAATGGGAGGCTGAAAAATCACTGTCTAGGTAATGGCAGACAGTTTGGCTGCAGTGTTATTTAAAATATCAGGGAAATACGAAAAATATCTAATATGTTCATGGAGCAGTCTGTGGAGACCATCCAGTAAAAAATGTACAACAAGATATTTGCATTCTCCCACATGACTATGTGAAATATTAGTGAGAAACAGTGAGCAGCACATGGAAATGGACCGCTCTAAAAAGAATTGAAAGTGTGTATAAAGAAATCATTTCCCAAATTGAAAAATAAGATGGTTTCTCTTTGTCAGTCTCTCTCCCAAAGTATTACCAAACTCAGAAATGCCTCAGGGCCAAGCCAATACGGGATGGAGCTGCAAGTTCTACCTCTATGAGTACTTCAGGAAGAGTTGTGGTACCTCACAGTACATTTCAGCTAGACAAAAGGTTTTCTGAATATTTTTGAAATGTAATTCATGTACCATAAAATTAGACATTTTAAAGTGTATAATTACCTTTAATATATTCACATGGTTCTTTCATTACGTTCAGAGTCTAAGTCCACATTTTCATCACTGCAGAAAGATACTCCATACCCATTAGCAGCCACTTTTCATCCTCCTGCAACACTCCCTGGAAATAAGCCCTCTATTTTCTTCTGTGTAGATCTATTTATTTGGACATTTTGTAAAAATGAAATCATATCATATCTTGTCTTTTGTGACTGGTTTCTTGTCTTACATAATGTTCCCAATAGTCATCCATATGTTAACATGTATTGGTACTTCATTCATCTTTAAGAGTGAATATTATATTTTATGTATATAAGACATGTTGTTCACGTACTCATCATTTTATGGTCATTTGACTTGTATCTTTTGGCTGTTGTGAATAGTACTGTTAAGAATGTCTTTGTACAAGTTTTTGTATCAGTATATATTTCACATTTCTCCTGGATATATATTTTGAGAGTGGAATTTATCAAAAATTCTTCCAAAATGTAGAAGATAATTATACTTCCCCACTCATTCTGTGAAACGAGTATTACTCTTTATACCAAAACTAGGCAAAATATAGCAAGAAAAGAAACTATGGAGCAATATTCCTTACGAATATGCATGCAAGTGTCATCAGTTCGACGTTGGCAATGCAAACCCAGCAGCATATAGAAAGTTTTATGCACTATGAAACCAGATTCTTTCCCTCTTCAAGGTTCGTTGCTATTGCTGTTTGTTGTGGTAGCTGCCATTTTTAATGATTTTTCTTAACTCTTGAAATCTTTACTTGTCACTGTATGCATCCTCTGAAGTCTCTGATGGTTAACTCAGTAGTCAGTTGACTGGAGACTGTCTTCGTTAGGTTCCCAGAACCAATGTCTCCCAGCCATTGCCAAGGGGGTTCTGAGTACAAGCTGGTGGGCACCTCCAACACTCAGTTGGGCAGGTTATAACACTGACTTATTTAATCTTCACTTCCTGCTGTCCAGAGTGGCAAGATCACCCAGAAGGTGAGACCAGGACCTCTTTTGATCTGACTGAGCATGTACACGACACTATGTATTCACACAGACTTTTAGATTCCCAGAAATGTGTTGGATCTCAGGAACATCTCAGTGCCACGCTTTTCCTTTTAAACTCAGCTAGTGATTTGATTACCCCGGTTTTATCCACTGCTTCAGGCCATAGTGAAGTTCAAATTTATTTAACCATGTTTTTTACTTCAGTAGAAGCCCATTGGCAATAAAGCTTTTCCAAGTGCAGGAAGACTGAATCAGGTTAACACAGACAGCCCGTTAGTGAGGTTTCCCAGAAAACCCCTAGATGGGCAAAAAGGGAGGGGCAACTATTTGGGAACAAGACTTTGAAGCTGCCCCAGCCCCATTTCCCTCCCACCAGCCGCTGCCAGAATCTGGGTTTTCAACAGGAATCCTAGCTATCACAGTGTTTCAAAGTAGCAGAAAGTGGGGTGCAATAAGGTCAATTTTAAACACCACAAATCTTGTGGTTCTTACTAACAGTCATAGTTTTCTTAGGTAAATGCTACCCTGAGTTGCTATAAGCCTTCAGTCAATTTCCAGAGTTCTAGAAGAATGATTATACAGTTGCCAGTTTTCTCATTGCTTTTTATTAGTATGAATTTGCAGTGTATGTTTACATTCCTTCTGTGGGATTCTACGTGTACATAATACATTTTAATTCCTGTTTTTCATCCACTTTCCCTTTCTTTCCCCACTTCCATCTCTTGATCCTTTTCCCTTTTTTTTTTTTCTTTTTTTACGTATTTGCAGTACATAATGTTTACATTTCTTCTGAGGAATTGGAACAGGTACAAAGTACACCTTAAATCTTTTTTCCTCCCATATTGGTCCACTCTCTCCCTCCTCTTTCTTTTGATCCCATTCTACTTTGAGAAAGATTTATCTTCCTACTTCCTATTATCTATCTTTTATTTTGCTTTTTTTGTACTTTGGGTTTCTTACCACTTTTGAATCGGAGCTTTTACTGTGATTTATTATGTGAATAGCACTATTTCACGTTGAGTATGTGGATTTTAAACAATGTATTCCTTTATTTTCCAGGTCTTAGATCAAGTTAAATTATACCCAAGGACCTCAACTTGAGGAGATTCTCTCATGCATTTATCTAAATTGGATAATAATATCATGAAATTAAGCTTCAATGATGACATGATGAAATGTGGGGCCTTCTTCGTGTGTAGTATTTGGCATGTAAGGGTGAAGTGGATTTTGGACAAGCAGAAGGTGCATTGTGAGAAATAGGTCAGCCCCTAATTTGTGAAGTGTGTGTTAGTGACGCGAGGGAGTTTGAGTTTCCATGTGTGAAGTTTCCTGGAGAGATAAATGACCAACTCCCAGCTGTTCCACATACGCCAGCTCAGTCTTCAGACATAAAGAAATAAAGTATCAGAAAATCTACCTTACTTATTTTTCCTCATTGCTGAGACAAAATATCCGACACCCAAAGTTAAAGGAGAAAAGGTTTATTTGTAGAGGTTTGTGGTTTATTTGAAAGGTTTATTTGTAAAGTTGTAGAGGTTTCAGTCCACACTTGGCTGGTTCCAAGGCAGAGTGGCATAGCAGACAGGCAGAAGGTAGCAAGGTAAGCAAGGGAAGCAGTAGGGGCACAGACAAGCCTCTTTCTGTCCCTTATATTTTATCCAGGCTACCCGCCCTTAGGGTGGGCAGCACTCCCGCCCTTAATCCTAGCACCCTTAATCCTGGTATCACATCCGTGACCCCAGCAGTGGACTAATTTACTAATTACACACTCTAGATCCAGCCACCTGTGACACCTATGACAACATGAGGCTCTGGGGGGACATCTAGACATAAACTATAACACTACCTAATCAATAATTCAGAGTATTTCAACCACATACAACTTCATTCTGCAAACACCAAGGAGTATCCCAGAAAGAAAAAAAAAAAAAAAACCTAAGCAGAATCATGTCAAATTGCAAAACCATGACATATTTTTGTTTCGTACTATTGAAATTTGGACTTATTTGTTAAACATAAAGTAGATAGTTGGAATATATATTTTGTTTTGCTCCAAAATGGGGAAAGACAAATATGTTCACCTATGACAGATGAAGTAGATAGCAGAAAATATTTCATCCACGGCAGGATGAAAACCAAATCAAAAATTCAACCAGAAGAATTTTTACAACACCTTTAAAAATGCAGAGCTCTAAAAGTCCAGCATAGCTGTATTTTCAGTATTGCCATAATATGAGAAATACTAAATTAGCCACAGAAACAGACATCCCAGGGAGAGATACCCGGTCAGCCATTAGCAATAATACATAGACGCCCTGAAAAGTTGCAAAATCTAAGACTGCATTACTTGTGGATACATAGCAATATTGAAACATGAAAATGACTAATTTAGTGACAGAGGAAATGTTTAAAATTTTGAGGAAACATTGCTGTGCAGTGTGTTACATGTAGGCTTTAGAATTAGTTAACCCAAGTCCAAATCTTGGATCTGCCACTGACCAGCTATGTAAAACTGAGTGAAAAATAGAATATTATTAATATTTAGATGTCCATTCTTGACCTCTTCAAATGATATTCCTTGAATCCGCTCCAAACTAAATGTTATCCTGACTTGTAGCAGTATAAATTTGTCTATTTCTGAATTGTATTTAAATGAAAAATCATACAATATATACAATGTTATTGCAATGTTCCCTTCATCCAGCATTTGTGAGAGTTACCTGTTTTCTCCTGCAGAGTTGTAGTTGGTTTGTTGTGCACTACTTATTGTGTTAGCATATGGACATTATATGCAAATTTATTAATCCATTTTAATCCTAATGGACTTTCCCATTGTTTCCAGTTCTGAACTATTATGAACAATGCTGTGATGATCCTGCTCCATCCAGAAGATGTCAAGTTGCACGTAAGTGCCTGTACTGCCGTTGGAATTAAATTTCTTAACTTTAAAAAGATAAAAATCCTGAAGATATTTTTAGGTGGTTGTAAAAATGTACAACTCCTCTATGGCATTCGACGGATAACATTGCCCCATAGCCTTACCAACACTCAAATTTTTCATCCTAAATTTTACATACAAGATATATTAATTTTCATTGCTTTCTGATAATTTCTAATGGGAATAGTGCTCTGGTATGTGTGTGTCTACATAACATTATTTTTCCTAGCCTATTTTTGGATATTAGTAGCAGAGAAGTATGAATTTATGCAGATGAAAATTACCAATCTGTTTATTCTAAACTTTCCCTTTACTCTCTGCAGTTGCTGTTTTTTCATAAAAAAAATAAAGGCCAGAATAAAATAGTGTCTGTTCCGATCAATGCCTGTTTGTACACTTTCACTGTGCCAGTATGATCGTAATGTCAACTCAGTAACTCTGCCTAGATCCGTCTTCAAGCAATTGAAGTTTCCCCTGTTGGCAGTGATTAAAAGTGCTCCCTACATTATTTGCTTTTGGATTTAGAGGAAATGTATTCTCCTTATCCCAACTATACGTGGTCAGAGACTCCCATGACAACAGATGTCATTAACCTAAAGAACTAGTTCATTGCTCTGACTGAAGTATTTTCTCTAATATTCCCATATACCCATCTCCATCCAAGTCAGCATCTGATACTTCCAGTGGGCACTTATTTGGCCACCTACATTCTCTCTCCTGTGAAGATTCATAAAACTTTCCAAAAAAAGTATTCTATATGAAGAGGAGGATTGTACTTATTGTTCAATTACGTATTGCCACATTGAAATGACTCTGACTTTGACATAAGGTTACATAAACAACCAAATACTTTATGGAGGTTCAAGTCTAATTCCTCCTGCTGCTTGTCCCTAAATAAACAGCTCTCGGTCATGCCTATTATATACCTCTTCCTTCTTCACCTGCACTTTGCCATCCATACACTGTATTGTGAACAATTTCCTAATGCAATATAACCTTTGATTTAGGAATGCCAAACACTGAATCAAACACTCCTTTTTCTTCTTTTCTGTGGTCAGAGCATACAACAACATTGCGTGGGGAGGCAGAGAGGTAAACTATAGCCACGAGCTCTGTCATTAGCCTGGGAAAGAGCAAAATAAGCTGTTTCTATATATGGACTACATCTCTTTAATTTCTTTTCCTCTTGTGCTGCTGAATATAATATTTTCATTTTAGCAGTGAGATCTGCTGGCCTGGGGTAGCTGGCCCTGTCCTTCTCTGTATGCGCTGTCATTCCTAATTGGGGTCACTTTCACCAATGTCCCAGTAACAAGCTGGCGAATGTTTTTCAAAAAGTCTGAAAAATGTCTCTGCATCAGGCAGTGTTTGTGTCCAAATCCCCCGTGATCTCTGCCGAGTGCAGGATTTACTCTGTGCCAAGGGCTTGAGCCAGTACATTCTAGTTGCAGACATGACTAAGAGCGCCTGCCAGTTAGGCTGTGGGGTTTAAGAGAGCCTTTTAGTGCTTGTTTTTGCTCAGGGCACCCTTCAAATTCAGTTTCTTTCTGACAACTTTGTGAATTGGGACTAAAAAGAATCTTTAAGGAGGGAGTGTGGTTTTACAGAAACCCAAAACATCCACCTTGTTTTGGACCTCCTGTTTAGTGTCAAGATCACTAACAGACAATATTCTTTCTCACAGTTTGAGGGATATCTGGTTTTCCATGGCGACATACTGCCTCCAAATTTAACACACCAGATCAGTCTTGTATTTCAGTTGTGTGTGTCAGATAGCCTCTGCTTGTCATAGGATGACTTAAATCATCTTGGCTACTTCCTCTGAGGGACAGTTCTCATGATAGCATCATGCAAGGAGCCAGTAATCTCTTAATTGTCATGAAGCTCAGACGCTGCTATAACATATTATGATGGAAGAAGGTGAATTTAAATATCTGTGGAAAATCCACAAATATATACTGAGAGCCATTTCACTATAACCCAAATAAGTGTGAAAAAGAAAGCTTAAGACAAGTCTATCATGGCAAATGTTGGTGTGTAATAACTTTACTGTATCCTTAAGTGTCTCTTGTCAGAGTCTAGGAGAATGGAACTTAATTTCATGTCAATCATATTCTACCTCTCTCTCTCTCTCTCTCTTTCTCTCTCTCTCTCTCTCTGTCTCCAAAGTGTTGGGGAGAACTCAGGACGCAAGGCCTTATGCTTAGTAGGCAAGCACTCATCCCCTAAGCTATATCACCAGCTCTTTTTAAATTTTCTTTTATTTTGAGACAGCGTCTCACTAAATTGCCTAGGTTAGCCTCAAAACTGTGATCCTCCTGTCTCTGCCTCCCAAGTAGCTGGGATTACAGTTAGGAGCCACCAAGAACAGCTTTGTTTTCCTAACAGTGCTCTCCTATACTTTTGGAAGTGTCTTTTGTTCAGTTATCCTGCAGAAGAGTGCTTAGGAAACGCAAAAGTTCTTATTCAGCATGTCCAGTCGAAATAAGACAGCATGATTTCCACACGTAATACAAATGCCAATTAAACATTCAAGTAATGGCAACAGAACTTTGGAACACATTCTCCGAAAGTCATGTTTTCCGGTCTATGGATGAGTTGTACCCTAAGTGATCTCCTTCTTCTGTGAGGTCTCTGGGTTTCACACCTTGTGGGAGTACTCCCTTCCTCTCCCATGAGAATCACTGCCCGCTCACAATTCCAAACATTTTGCTCATCAGCCGCAGACCGTCTGGCCCACACAGCTGCGAAAGGCCTGGATGCCCTGCTGAAAGGGAGGTGAACAATCTCAACTCTTCTGTCAGTCATTTTGCATTCTATTTCTTTATCTTAGATGGTAAATTTAACACCATGTTCAAATGTTTTCTGTTCTAAATCATTATGCTTTAAAAAAGACATAAATTCATGCACATTGGTTATTGAAAGGGAATGGGGCCATTTTAGGAAGAACGGGTCACAGAAATGTAAATGTGATGTCTGGGATTGAAAGAAACCTCAGTCTTTTACTCTAAATTTTGATAATGTGTCTTCTAGGTGAAATCCATTTTTGTTGCCTTTTATTGCATTTTTAAAATAGCTTTTTGACATTTCCACCTGTTAAAATGCTCCCCCACCCTCACATTCCCCTCCCCTCTTAATGCCTTCTTTCCTTTTTTTTTTTTTTTTTTTGGTCCTGGGGATCGAACTTGGGGCCTTGTGCTTCCCAGGCAAGCACTCTAACCACTGAGCTAAATCCCTAGCCCCCCTTCTTTCCCTTGAATAGCACAAAACTATTTCCCCTCAGGAACTAAACCAGGAAATCCATCACTGCCCCTTGAATATTTTCTTGGCATTTATTATCAAGTTTACACAAATAGCCCGTGTTTGGTGTGGCAGCAGGGAGCTGACTGTATCATAGCATGTGGCCTAGTCTGTGTCAACAACATGGACCTAGGTACAGGTCCTTAACATCATACAGTAAATTTAGGGTTGCCAGCGTCTCCTACCCTTCTACTTCTTCAGGAAGTAGACTCTACTAGATTCAAGTCAGAGACCAGACAGGACAGAGTCTTCTCATACAGTAAATGTCACAAATCTTACTTCAAACCACTGCATCAGATGAGTTTTCATAGTCTCCACAATGGTTCTCTCACAAAAACTTGCAGCTACTTGGGCTCTGTTTCAACCAAAACAATCCTAACAAATCAACATTCTCTAGTGTTGGAGATGTGATCTACTGGGTCTATTTTGAGAATTCTACTGGGTCTATTTTGAGAATTCACGCTCCAAGGTTTTGTCAGTCTTCTGTTATTTCTCCATGAAATGGCTTTTAACAGGATACCCTGGGATTCCATGGCCTGCAGGGAATCAATGGTCGTAAGTAATTTGCTTTTCCAGAGAATGTGTGGGCTAAAGTGGCCATTGAAGCAGAAGGCTTTCAGTGGCCACACAGTATGATCTTAATTGTTCACTGTGGACACTCAAATCTTCTCCTGTATGGATCTTCTACCAGAGCTAATATAACAACCAGATAACAGTATTTTTGTTGTTAATTATTCCTTCATTTCACATTCTCTGTTTAGCTAATTCCTTCCATTCTTTTCCTATAGACTGAGTTATCCTACATCAAAAATTTCTGGTACCTTTTCCCCTAACATATTCTCAAAAAATATGCCTTACCCTTAAGGATTTATGGGTGTAAAGGACAAGGTAGAACTGTCAAAACAAGTTTACATAAATCACAGACCTCACCTCCACTCATCTATACTAGCCTTAGAGAACACAGAAGTGCTTTATTGCTGTAGTTTTCCAATAAGTTTTAATATATAAAGGAGTGTGTCATCTCATATTCTTGTACAAGATGTCACTGACTAATTTTGGCCCAAGGTATCCACATGAATTTCACATATGGTTTGTCAATTTCAGATAAATTACACTGACATTTGGAATAAGATTGTATTGAATTCATAGGTCGCTTTGGGTTGAAATTGACATAATACTGAGTTTCCCATTTATGAGCAAGTCATAGATTTTCATTTACTTAAATCTTTTAAAATCTGTTTCAGTTTATAAATTGAAACATAAGGTTATTTATAAATTGAAAAATAAGGTTATTTTATATTTTTTTTCTTTAATGTAGTGTCCTCTTCTAGGTTATGGCTATCTGCCTTATTCACACACACACACACACACACACACACGCACTCATTGATGGGTCTTTTTGTGCTATACTTTGAAAGAGTTCACAAAGGTCAGGCTATATTTTTCGTTGAATGCTTGACATAACTTATTGATGACAGTCTTGGAATTTACTTTAAATAATTTGATATCCGATTATATTTAATTACTAAATAGACTTATATTTTTCTTTCCTTCCATCCTGGAATCCTCACTCCCTCTTTCTTTCCAAAATTCTAATACATTGACTCTTGAACTCTTTTAATTTATTAGCACTTTATGCTTAATGTCTCCCTCATCTCACTCTTCTCCTTTTGATTTCTAATTACATGCATATTAATCTATTGAACCAGTTACATAATTCATGATGTTCATTGTTCTTTAATTCTTATTTTTCTTTGTTTCCTTTTTGATAGTTTGTTTTGATATGTCTACAAGTTTATCAATCTTTTATTTCACAGTGTCTAACCTGTCATTTATCTTCTTCACTGTACTTTCTTTTTTCATTTCTAAGAGTTCAGTTTAGATCTTTTCAAAAATAACACCCAGGTCTCTATATCAGTTTTGGCCATATTACGTACAATGGGTTTGAATAACTTTTAATGTCCTTATCTCCTAATTCAGAACTCTGTTTCTGTTCTAGATCTATTTCAGTTGATGGCTGTTGTCACTGTAGGGTGTGCTTTAGACTTCTTTTTACGCTTAGTAATCTTTGATTGGACCATAGATATTGTGACTTTGATGTTGTGGAGTGATGCATAATTTTGTACCCACTTCAAGAATCTTTGATTTTTGTTCTAGCCTCTGGTTAAGTTTCTTGAAAATAACTTGATCCTTTTGTTTCTAGCTTTTATAACTTGTTAGGCCGATCAAGGGTAAAGCTCAGCTCAGGGGCTATTTATTCCCTAATACTGAGATAAAGTTTTCTTGAAGTTCTACACAATCCCTTGTATATTGTTTCTGTTCTTGTTTTTGTTTTTTTTTTTTTTTTTTCACTCTAACTGCCAGAAAAAGACACTATTCACACTGCGTCCTTGCAATTCACCTTTTGATTAAACACCCCATTGAGATCTCTTTCTTTGCAAAGCTAAGGGAGTTTCACATTTACCAAGAAATGTTTTAAATGTCTAAAAACCTTTGTCTGGGTTTTTAATTTTCTAAAAGAGATATTTCTGAATGAATTAAACTGAGTTTGACATAATTAACTATTTTGTTGCATTACTCAAATATTTTTCATTTTATTTTTAAGAGTATTTGAGATTGGCAGTTCTCTGTGGTAAAAACAATATGTTTCAGTATTTCTTTTCTGCTCATCCACCACGTAGTATACCTTTGATGAGACACCATCAATATAGATTCCAACAGAGTTGGAGTCTTGTCTGCTGCTCGGACAAAATAACGTGATATACATGACACAAAAGAGAAAATGCTTTCTTTTCATATACAGTTTCAGTCCATGTTTGGCTGAGTACAAGCCACCAATATTGTGACAGAAAGGCATAGATTAAAGGAAGCTGCTAACCTCCTGGCAGCCAGGAAGCAGAGTAGAAGGGAAGAGCCCAAGAGGAAGGTCATAGACCAAGGTCACACCCCGAAGACCCATGCAGACACACCCAGAAGTGATTTTACTAATCTCCTTACCGTCTCTCAAATCAATTAAGCAAGTAATCAAGATTAAGCATAACAACTATTTTAGTGAACTGACTTACAAAATTATAATTCTCTATCAATATCCTGTTCAGAACTTTGCATCCACTTTGACCTAGAATTTTTCTCTTCCATCTTATACTTCATCTTCACACATCACTACATTGAACTACTCAAATATATGTGGGGGTGGAAGAAAAGCTAATTAAGTGGAGGATCAGAAAAGTTATTGAAAAATCTACAAAATATATGAATAATTAATCCACCTCTAGGTTCCAAGTTTTGCAATTTTTACAATTACAGCAAAGTATTAGGGGAAAGTAGCTGAGCCAATGTAAATAAATATTTCTACCTCAAAATAATCACTCTTCAATTTTCTGTTGTGCAGAAAGAGTTTGTTGGCTCCTGTAAGTCACTGATGCTGATGCATAATTTGGGAGTCGGAGGAGATAATTTGGGAAAGAGAGTGACATCTTCAGCCTACCAGGCTCCTTTCTGCGGCTCAACAGTGATCATTGTCACCAATCTCACATCAAAACTGAGAGTGATCAGGCATGGTGGCACACATTTGTAATCCCAACACTTGGGATGCAGAGTTAGGGGAACGTGCATTTGAGGCCAGCCAGAGCTACATAGCGAATTCAAGGCCAGACTGGAAGACCTCGTGAGACCCTGTTTTTTTTTTGTTTTGTTTTGTTTTTTTTCGGTGCCAGGGATCAAATTTAGGGCCTTATGCTTGGAAGGCAAGCACTGTAACCACTGACCTAAATCCCCAGCACTGAGCTAAATTCCCAGCGAGACCCTGTTTTAAAACAAACAAAACCAAAGAGTGGAAGCACCATGGATGGCCACGTTGTTCTCTACCACAGAGACTTGAAAGACCTATAGAAAAATTGCCAAGTGGCCGATACACTTAGAAAGTACAAAAACCAATAGATTCATTTGTTTGTTTGTGTTTTTGTTTTTTCATCATAATCTTAGTTACCTCTAGGAATCCACGGCGTCTGTAGGACATTGAATGAGATACTCTGACCTATAGTGCAGACCTTTAAGCTCATAAAGTCTTCACCTTAGCTCCGTGAGACAACACAAGTTTCTCAGCATTGTAAAAATGAGCAAACGCTACAAAGGAAAATCAGCTTTGTGGCTGCTCCCTACCTCTCCTCTGACTTACAGAAGATATTTATAAATATTTTATGTGCCTTTATAAATGGCTCAAATTACTTAGTCCACCATAATCAGCAGTGAGATTCACCTCGCTTCTCATATCTCCTTACGTCTTCCCTTAGATTGGTACCTAATGCAGTTCCATTACTTTAAGTATATGCCAATTCTTCCTAAATCTGTAACTCTCCTGTTTCATTTTTACCTGTATTGACTACTCAGTTGGTGTATTTTCTTATATTTTTAGGATTCTTCTTAAGCATAACAGTTTGAAAATGGAATTTGAAAATTTCCTCACGCCGAATTTGCTTTTCCTGAAGTTGCCCCAACTTGGTAAACTGTTACAACTATTTATCCCATTACTCTTGCTTCATTTAAGATACTTGCACAAATGTATTATTCATAATTCTTGAGGCCAGAAGCCTGAGAGCAAAGCACAGCAGACTCAGTGTCAGAAGACAGGCTGCTTCCTGGCTTGTAGAAGGCAACTTTCTGCTATGGCCCCTGTGGTGAAAGAAGCAAGGCGGCTCCCTGAAGCCTCTTCACAGGGACACTAGGACCTTCCATGAGACAGAGCTTGATCACCTCCACAAAACCGCATGTCCTATCTCACCGCATAGGAGTTTAAGGGACAGACACTC
Source organism: Hystrix cristata (assembly GCA_004026905.1). Lineage (NCBI taxonomy): Eukaryota > Metazoa > Chordata > Mammalia > Rodentia > Hystricidae > Hystrix > Hystrix cristata. The sequence continues at coordinate 95,461 of PVJO010003880.1, read as the reverse complement.
AAAAAGAGTCCAGCACGTTCAAACCGGAAGGCAAGTGATCACTCTCGATTCTATTTCCTTCTCCTCTACCGTCAGCCAATCACGGATTACTCCGTCCGACTCAGCAGGAAACACACCTTGAGCCAGTGACATTTCCTGCTTAACAGTAGGATGCTCTGCTACTTTAAACACTTCATGACTTCCCATCACCTTGTTTTCCAATTTTCACTTTTCACTTTAAAATGACATATAAGCTCCTCGACAAGTTAACTAAGGCTCTCACCAGGCACATTCTTCCTAACTTTTCATTCAGCAATATACAACTAACCTTAATTTCCTCTAATCTGCCATGTACTTTCTAGTCACATTTGTAAGGTTTCACGTGTTATTTTTGATGTCTGGAATTTCTTTCTCTCTTCCGCCAATTCTATTTCTTTGGGAAATAATCTTTCTGGCCTCAATTTATGAGGCCTTCTTTCTGGAACATAATCTATGATTCCCTATGATCCTTCTAAGATTTTCCACTGTGATATCTGGACATTTCCACTAGAATCCTGTTATAATATCATGAGTATTAAGGGTTTGGTTTCTTTCTGCCCTCATCAATAAAATTCTTGTTACATAGTAAGCCTTCTGAAAATGTTGGTGAATGAATGACTGAATGGATAAAATTATTTGAAAGAGGGGTTGAAGATTTCACTCAAGTGGTAGAGCACTTCCCTAGCAAGCACAAGGCCCTGAGTTCAATCCCCAGCACCCTCCAAAAAATTTATTTGAAAGAAAAATGTAATTAATTTATGCTCCTATTTAATCTGCATGTTTTTCTTTAGATTCACTTGGAAATTTCAAATTGCTCATTTTACATTCTAATTTTAACTGCTAACTTATTTGAAGTTTTATCATTCTGATTGGTATGAGAAATAAACTAATTTTTCTCCATAATGATATTTAATACTTTTCTCTAACATATATCTTGTCGTATCTAGAAATCCATTGCCAATTAATTTGTTGCAAAACCTGTTTGTTATACAGTTTGAATATTTCTTTTCATGTTTTAATGAGACACAGAATTGTCGTTGTTCTTGTTTCTTAATGTGCTTAAATGGAAGCAAAGTGGGGCATCTCTGCAAGCTCAAAGGACATAAAGTTCTTCCCTTTTTGACAGAGCTCATTTTTAGATGTATTTATTATGGCCAAAAAGAAAATAATGACTTAATTAAATCCATGTTTATCTAAATGTTATTGCTTCAGATGAAGCAATAGTTCCTTAAAATAAATGATACAACCCGGGTTGAGAATCCCTAATATGGAAGTCTGAAATTTAAAATACTCCAAAATCAGAAATTTTTGAATGTCAGTATGACACCATAAGTAGAAAATTCCACAGCCTGACCTCATATGAAGGGTGGTACACAAAACCCAAGTGTTCTAAAAATATAAAATTACCTCCAGACTATGGCTGTAAGGTGTATACACAACATTAGCAAATTTCATGTATATACTTCAGTCTTTTTCCTAGATTATCTCATTAGATATGCACAGATATACCAAATTAGAAAAAAAAAAAAAATCCAAAATCTGAAACACTTTTGGTCCCAGGCAGGGGGAGTCATGAATAACCAGCTTGTACTTTAAAAAGTCAAATAACTAAGAGGTGATAGATGGATAAAAAAAAGTTTTGAGATGGTATAAAGATGATTACATTTCTCTAACAATGTTGATTAAATACACAAAGAAATAAATTTATTTGGTTTTCTTGGTGAAATAAAATACACATCCTACAGCTTAGAGCTCAACGAGTATTATTATGTTTATGAATTGTATGAAGAATAAACAGTTAAGAGAAAACTACATTAGATTAAGAAACATTTAACTGTGTAGATTAAATTTGCTGTGTTGATAATTAGCTTTCCTTTTGTTATGACAAAATACACCCAATTTAAAGAAGTTTAATTTCGGAGGTTCCAGTATATGGCAGGCTGAAACCAAGTCAGGAACACGTGGTGTGGCGAAAGGGCGTTGTGGAGCGAGGGAGTGCGGGGGAACAGGGACAACAGGGCCCCGCCCACTGAAGCCATCCCTCCTGTGACCACTTCCTCCAGCCGAGCCCCACCTCCTAACAGCACATTGCTGTGAACATCGGTGGCTTAGCCCCGTGACGAGGACAGCGTCCCCAAGACTCCATCAGCCTCCTAGGACACCCTTAATCAAATCAAGTTGACAATTAACTGCCACAATTCTCCTTGTCAACTTGACATCTAATTGCATTTCCTTAAACCATACTTAATCTCCAAATAAACACAATAATGAAATCATAATTCCACCTCATATGATGTAACTACCCTGCATACAACCAAAAACTAAATAATCCCTTCCCCAAACTCTCTCAATCATTCCAACATTTCAGAAAGTCCTAGTCCAAAGTCCCCTCTAAGACTCAAAGTAAATTCTTAATTGCTGTAAGATTCTAAAAACAGGTTGTAAATTCCTCATGTCCAATGGCACAGGATAAACTTCCCAGTCTCAAAGAGAAGAACAGTGAGACAGAAAAGAATTTGACCAAAAGAAAACTAAAACCCACAAGACAAAGTAAAATCCTGTGTCTGCTGGCCCAGTACATGGGGCACATAGTGCTGCAATGCATGCTCCAAAAGGCTTGCGTATCTCTGCCCCTGTGGTCTGGCTGGTTTCGGCCCTCATGGTCGTACTTGGGATAGATCCACTTGCTGCTCCATTTAAATACATTTTACATTCCTGCCACCTCCAACTTGCTGGGGACTCTACTGCAGCTTCGGCTTCACCCTTATAGCGTCATGTATTACGCTCTCAAGGGATCTTGGCGGGGACTGTGACCCTGTCACACAACATTGCATGGCCTCCCGGGAAATCCCTCTGAAATCTGGATGGAAGCCTCAGTGAGCCCACAACTCTTGTATTCTGCATTCCTGAGAACTCAGCACTACGTGGCTGATGCTAATTCCAGTAATCACAATGGTCCCCTGGACCATGAATGAGAGGCCTCTGAGTCCCTGGATGGCTGAAGAATGAAATGAATCCTAGGGAACCGATTCCCCAGGAGGCCTTTTTCAAACAGAAATCCCAGAAACTCACTTTTCAAATGAAAAGTTGACACTTTTGTACCTTAAGCCTGCCAAAATAAATGACCTTTAAGTCCAAGCACCCCATGCTATTTGGCTCTTTATGTCCAATTATAAGTTTCATGAGCAGTTACCACTTGGTAGAATTAGATCATATGGCGTGCTGGGTTACATATCTTTTAATAAGCTAACATAACAGAGCAAATAGCATCACACTGTTATTTTCATACATAGAGCTTTTGCAATGGTAAATTGTTATGAGTCATAGATCTGAAAAGTATTTTAAAAATAAAGGACTTTGAAGAACTATGATAAAGCACAGTAGCTCCATAATAGGCCATTTTTTCCACTGGACAATGCTGTTCAACTCTTCCAAACACAATGTAGCCGCAAGAAAATTTATGCTACACAATTATTTATTGTAGTTTTATTATTTTGAAACTGCAAAATACATATTTTGTTTCAAACAGCTCTTTGATTTCTGGTAAGTAAAGGATAAAAATATTTTTAGAACAGCATTTTTATTTCATTACTACAGCTTTTTATATTTTAAATATATCTGAATGGCATATAATTATGGTTTGGCAGAATAGTTGATATTTACAGGGAGAATGAATTCTCCTTATAATAATGTCACTTTAATTATTAGTGTAAAAACTTTTGAAAAGAAAAACATATTTGTTTTCCTTCTTCTTTTGCATACTATTCTCCTAAACAAGAATTTCAGCAAAGTTCTATTCATATCTCCAAAATAAGGAATTAGTTAATATAATTTTTCTCTCATTCTACAAAGAAGGAGAGAATCATTATAGTAAACATATGTTACTAGAAACTAGTAACCTGTAAGAAAAGTGATATTTGTTTTTACAAAGAAGATTATAAAGCTTCAGAAGAAAGTCAACAGAGCAAGCCAAAACATTTTTGTTCTTAATAAATCTTGAGCTATAGCAAGTAATATCATGCTAGCATTTTGTTATCAGTCATTCAATTGCAACAAATCAGAAAGAGAGATAGGATGTGGACAGAAATAAGGATTCAACAAGCTGAGTGGAGAGAAAGTTGCACCTGAATGAGAATCAGGGAAAAGAAAATATTTTCAACACTTATCATTTTCCTGTAGCTAACGGTCTCTTGTAAGAGCAGTCTTCTGGCACCTGTTTCTCTCCCAGTGTGACTTATTTGACTCACAAAGAGAAATGGATGCTATAAAGGCAAATTGAGATCTATTTTCAGTGGTTCTTTTGACTTCTTTGAGCATTAAAAGTATTTTGCTTTTCATTGAGCACGAAATGATTTCCATCACATAATAGCCACACTTATTGAAAACTCAGGAAAAGAACATTGTGATATTAAAAAACTGTAATGAGACCATTGCATTTGGTCTGTTAATATGATCCTGAAATTATTTACATCATTCACTATGATCAAAACCTCCACATATATGCAAATATAATACTTAAAAGAGAACAGCTACAAATAACAATAATAGAAAAGGAAAAACAGTATGCTAAAGATTCAAAGTCTAAAAAATTCTATCTTGTTTGCTTAATTTGAGGAACATTTTATACATATAAAAATTTTTCTGTCTTCTGTTTGGATTCATGTTTGATACTGTTCTATAAGCCAGAAGGGCAGATTGTGGAATTTCTGAGTTTTGTTTTCTTTCTTCAAAAAAAGTTAACCCTTAGGCCACCTTTATTTTTCATGTTTTTCCTAGTCAATAAATTAAATGAAGCAGGAAAAATCGATAAGAGTCTGGATTTAGCTCAGGGATAAGGACAAACTTGTAGGCAGATAGATGGTAACAATTTAGAGAGAGATTTGTAAATAAAAAAGTTTTATTTATCTAGATTTCATTCACATTTCCTGTCTAGAAAGATAAACGTTTCTAAGGTCTTTCAATAGCATCCTCTTGTCCTAATGTATACTTTTGGGAAGTCTCACGTTAGTCTTGTAAAAATCAACACCAAATCAACAAGACAACCTGTGTGGGCAGAGACATGAGGCCGGTGTCTAGTAAGTTAATATTGTCTCTGAGGACTTGGGGATGTCTTAGATATATTGTTATTTTACCAAATTTCACAAAAAGTATTTCACAGGAAATGAAATGTGAGAGATTTCTAGGTTTTCTGAAGAGAAAAAAGAAAGAAAAAAAAAAAACAGTAATTCCCTGATTCCAGGCTGTAATTAAACAATTTTGAGGGACTGACAATTTGTGTTTGTCACAACTATTAGTACACTATCTCCTGCAAAATAATAATATTTACATCCCAAGTCTATCCTGAAAATTGACATAAAGATGCATCTAGAGAATGGAGTGGTCAGCAATACCATATAGCCTATAAATATTAGCAATTGATAAATAATAGCAACTGTTTTTAAATAGTGATTTTTATTAATAAGAAAAGATATGATGGAGTTAATTTGCTATGAAAATATACAGAGAGTCTGTTCCAGACTTAAATATAGCGGGGCCTAATCTTTTGAGATGTTTTTAAAACCACAACATGCCTTTCAGTTGAGTTATAAAGAAAGAAAGCAACTGAATTATAGGCATAAAGAATTGTGTGGGAAAAAGTAAACTCCTGTACTGTGGATCTGTGTTCAGCACCCACTACCTAGCTCAACACTGATCACATAATCTGATGCTCAAATAGGAAGAGACGAATGTGTAAGAACATTATCACGTATGTTGTAATTGATGTGTTATAGAATCCTCCAAATAGATTTTTGTTTCACAGAGAGCAGTGACATAGTCCTTAGCATTATGGTGTCCCCTAGTGCTTATTTAAGTGACCATCTGATAGATGAATAAAGAAAAATATTCATATATATATATGTATATGTTTGTTGATGTTAACTCAAAGAATGGTGAGTGAAGAACATAGTGAGAAAACCATATCCATTTGAGGCCACAAATTTGTGACAAAATAAAATAAAATAAAAAAAGCAGAAAGGACAAGGGGCAAGGTCATCCTGCCCATCAGGCTTCTGGAACCCAACTGATGTCAGGTTCTTACCATCTCACCATCAGGAAAGTCATTATTCACTAATAAAAACAAGTAAGACCTTGACACAATGAAGGAAGGCTCATTGAGATATGTTTAATAGAAAGCAGAAATGATGGGGATTCTCAATTTTTGGCTACATACATAAGAAAGCATATGACCCAGTGGATATCTGTTTGTGTTTCATTGCTAGAATATAGCTTCCGCCATTAATTCCACATGTATATGTTGATTGGACTTATGTAAATACCTCATAACATAATTATACAAGTGTTCTTTCCCTTGTTTCAAAAATGTTAGCCTCCACCTTTCAATAGATTGTAGTCTCCTGCAGGCAATGTAATGTGCTTTTTTCAGGTTGTAATAAATACTACAGTGTCCTTTTCTATCCCTTCTCTGGGTCAGTGCAACCACTGATACGAATATTGCCAGCTCACAGCTCATACTGTGCGCCCTCACTGGGAACTGCCATACACCATGCTTGCACAATTTTTGTTGCCTTGAAAAAAGGGTGGTCTGTAGTTGATGACTGGCTGGTGTACGGATACAAGTTCTAGTTTTCTTCTCTCAATTTAGAATAATTCTGGAAGACCTTTCAGCTCCAGAGCTTCCCACAAAATTAGTCAAAGCATCACTTCCAACAATTGTGTTATTACTTCTTTCTCTGTCCAATATCAACTTTCTTCATTTCTTACATAAGCATCCCTCAAAGACCCGCCTCAATAAACTTCTGGTACAATTGTCTAAATCAATTTAGACAATTTGGAAAATTCAATTTAAAGCAACCAATACCAAGGGTAGTCCTAGGAAACGGTTTCTAATTGTGGGATTTTGGAAATGGATCACTTGCTAGCTGGTTTGCACTGAGAAGATATAATCACCAATAAAGTGAAATATAGATAGTTTGGGAGATGTTATAGAAATGGAATTGTTAACAACTCCACTAATGGTTAACTGGAATCGTACATCAGTAGAAGGGTACATCATGGTTGGTATAAAATATTTGCTACTAGAGAAGCATGACAGGGTTAGTGAATAAATACCATGGAGTTGGATGTGCACTGCTGATTTCCATTATTATGGAAAGAGGTAATGTCAGATTAGGAAGAAATCACCGATTCATGAAATCCTTGGCAACTTTATAGAAACCTTATCTTTTGTATTTGAAAGACGCCACAGAGAAGCAGAATTACATTTAACCACATCAGGGGAGCTTTATGAATGTTGAATTCTCAGTTCTAGGAGGACTTGTCAACCAAAGTTAGAGCTACAACAGGAAAGCAGTGGAACCGTTAGGTTGCAATGGAGAAAAGCACGGGTTGAGTACAGTTCCGAGGCCTAAAATCTCAGGTTCCATTGAAGTCACTGGGCCCACAAAGTCAGCCATACATTTTGTTGAATAAGTATAGCTGACCCTGCCTGTACATGACGCAGACTCATCCCTCCTTTAATATCCTAAATAATAATGAGGACTAAATCCCTATACAGCCCAGCTTCACAGTAAAAAGAAAACCGCATACCCCCAAACAGCAGCAAGATCTAAATGACATATACTGGCGGTAACTTAGAGCATATACAGTATATGAGTCTGGAATCTGAGGTCTGTAACATAAATTTGATAAATTAGACTTTACCAAAAGTGTAGTGGTATCCTATCACAAATCTTTAAGTACCTAAGATACAAAGCCAAAGCACCTCTAGGATGGCTGTGGAATGCCTGAAAAAACAAACCAGTTGGCATACAATACATGAAATGGAAATGTTAGGACTGTCATGGTCTACAGTAGAGAATGGGCTTAATAGGCTCAGAGAACTGGCCATCTAACACTGTATTGACCGCACAAGGCCAAAAAACCCACCAACCAACTAGGTCCCAGAAGAGGGCCCAGGAGATGTGCACGAACAATTTGCTAGAAGTCTCTGGTGAGGATATATATTGTAAATGTTTCTTACATTTTTTTGTATATAGGTGTTTTTGAAATCTTAAAAGCCCTCCTTGGCTGTTAGGAGTCTTTCTTCTGTCTCCTCTTTTGATCACATATAACTATCTTAGAAAAGAATTACAAAACAAAAGGGGCCTCAACAGCTTTGCAAGGATAAAGTCAGCTATCCTCAGTAGGTCAGATCAAATGGTGAAGCTGCTGTTTGAGGACTGGGTTCCTGAGAACAATGAAGTGACTTAGGGCCCAGTAATAACTGAGACCATGGGTAGCATTTAAACTTCAAGACGGATGCAATCAGGAGGATTCACAGCAAGACCGGAAAGGCAGCCAGGTGAATACAATCTGCAGAAAACTGGGAAAACAGTGAGCTAACAAGATGCTCTTAACACCCGGACTCCTTCATCTTCTGAATTTAGTATTAAGGAAAAATTATCAGTGACTCACTCCTCTCCAAATTGGATATAAAGGAGGAATCTTTGGTCAGGGAGTCAGGCTTAACTGCCACTAGGAACCCAGTATTTCCATTCACAACAAAGCCAGCCAAGTTTCCTCACTCCTCCGACTTGAGAACCCAGGTAGGGTTCATAGCAAGGTACTGACAGGTGGTTAAAAGTCCCAAAAGAGTTTAATGCAAGGCATCCACTTATTCTTATGCTGAGAGAACCACTACTGTGAGGAATTCTTGCCTGTAGTAAGTACCGGGTCTCTGGAAGTGAAGAGTATAGGAAGAAAGCGAATCATAACAAACTTGCTGTTTTGCTGTTGTATGTACAAGAGAGTGGTCTAATTTTTAGTATTATGTATTTGAAATGTTTTTTCTCCCTCGCCTACTTTAGAAAATAGAGTATTTCAGTCAGAACTAGACTGTACAAGTGCAATGCCATAAATGTCTTCATATTTCACAGAATTTCTGATAGTCCCCCAAACTTACAGCTTATCAGCAAGAATTTCTTGAAAGGTTTCCTAAGAAAATCAGGATTTAAACCTAATAAAGATTTTAATCTTATTCTTATTTTCAACTTTACCTGTTTTTATATTTTTCAGAACATGCATTTATTTTCACATAAATCACTGTATGTCAGGAAAATGTTTGTGAAAATGCAATAAATTCTTTCATTAAGTTTCTGTACATAATGTACCTCAATGAATTAAAATACTTTACTGATTTCAGTCCTATTACTGCATCTTTTTTTTAAAGTTATTTAATATTAAATGTGATTAAAAGTGAAATTAACATATACTATATATATTAGTCTTTTAGTGTGTCTGCTATTAATTTTCCTCAAATAGAAAAAATATGTTTAAAGTTTATTTTATTTCATTTTAAACTTTGCTATAATTTTATTACATTTTAACAGAGTTTTGCAATTCCAACTCTGTATTTTTCTTAGAGTTAATTTTTGCAATTTTTTTTATTCTATTAGTCTGGAATTTTTGTCTTTTCTTGATTAAAGTCTAGATAAAAATGTTTTCTATTTTGTCTTTTTTTTAGATACTAGGAGAAGATGCTTTATTTGAAAGTAGAGAAAAGGGGGGAAGAGAGAAAGATGATAACTACTCTGGACAAGTAGGGAGCATTCGAAAGTGAAATATTCTCTATTTTATATTAAAAATAAAAAGAAGCTTAAAGTCAATCTTTATATTCAATTATTGGTATTGACCTCGGTCTTTATTTTTTGCTACTAATATTACCTTTGATTTAATGTGTATCATCCTTGTAGCTTTATTTTAATGATCAGCTCAGAGTTTTTATTGATTTAGACAGGTTATGAATAATAACAAAGCAGAAAGAATCAATTTTTTTCTCTTTCTTTCCTCTAAGCAATTATCTCTGTTATAAATAATAAAATTATACATTTGAATCTATAAAACAGAATCAAGGAACATAGATGAACTTCACAGTTCTAAATTTATTCACTGTGAACCAAATCTGAATATGTTAATGACAACTGGGAAGAAGACCTAGGAAATACACGAATAAAGTTAATAATTAATAAACTAAAATGTGCTTTCTTTTCAGTGAAGGCCTTCAGCAAACGAGACAATTATTTAACAGTATGTCTTCCTTCAATGGTGGCATTTCCTTATCACCGATACAGCACGGAGTCACCTCAGTGTAGCACATTGGAGGGTTCAGTTCTGTAATCTTACCTCTGAGGTCCAGGATTCCATTCTGCACTCAGTTATTGCAACCGACAGTTTTCTTCTTTCAACGGAACTGAATGTGTACACCCTCCCACTCATATGTGGAAACCCAAACGTGTTAACAGTTTGAAATATGGTCCTCGTGAGTCTACTAGGTGACGAAGACAGGGCCCTCACACATGAGATAAGTGTTCTGGTAAAAGAGACCCCAGAGAACTCCCTCAGCACTTCTGTGTGACACTGTAGTGAGAAGATAATAGCAGATAAGCCCAGATGAAGAATATGCTTGCACTTTACTCTTGGCCTTGCTACTCTTCCAAATCATGAGAAATAAATTTCTGTTATTTATAAGGCACTTAGTGGACGACAATTTGTTATAGTAACCTGAATGAACAAAGGCTGAAAAATGTGAGGGTACTGATGGAAGAAATACTGAAAAATTTGGAAGTGACCATGGTACTGAGCAGTGGGTATTACTTAGGAAAATTTGGAGATCATTCTCGAAATATCAAATAGTGACTTTACCATAAATGGGCCAGTAGTGTGATTCCGGAGAGGGCTCAGAAAGAAAAGAGTAGGAGTGTAGAAAAACCCTCAATCTTTTAAAAAAGTATTTAAAAGTGAGCAGACTGCTGGTAGAAAACAGATGGTAACGGCCATTCTGATGAGACCTTAGACAGAAACAAGGAACAAGTCACTGGATCCTAGAGGGAAAACCACCTCTTTTTTAAAATGGCAAAGAACTTGGCAGATCTGTGTTTGTGTTCTACTGTTCTGTAGCAAGAGCTCAAATGAGTGATAAAATTGGATCTTTAGCTGAAGCTCCTTCTAAGAAAACTGTTGATGCTACAGCTTAGCTACTCCTGATGCTTACAGTAAAATGCAAATTATCTAACATGAAATGGAACTAGAAATTAAAGATGTGGGAAATTCTTACCTCATCCACATTCAAAAAGAAAAGAGAAAGCAAGTTCAAAAGAAAACACTAAGGGTATGGCTGAGGATAATCTGACAGAAGATTTCGTAGCAATGTGAACCACCAACCTCATCACCCATCTCAAGAGAACCAGATATTATTCATCAAGACAAGAACAGAATGACGCCAGATGATTCAAAGACCATCAGGATGACTGACTGTCTACTCAGGTTCCGGCACAAATACATGTTCAGAAAAAGGTATGTGCCCATGAATGAGAATGAACATTCTTATGAGTGGTTGCTACAATATGCATGGGTTTTGCTTCATAATGTACTCAACAGATAGTATGAATTTGTAGCTTAAAAAACCAGGATACCGATGACTCTTGAGGGGAGTTGGATATGGTGGCCACTGTAATTTGGTGGCAGGGAGTTCCAGGGTGCTGGTGCTATTTGTTTTATGATGTGGGAACTGTTTAAATGAGGATATTCAGTTTGGAAAACATTTTCTAGCTATGCAACTATGATATATTCACTAATTTCTGTTCCTTTTCCCCTCTTTGTTATGTATCCCACATATAGCTATCTTAAAAGTCAAGTCAGAGTGCTTTAGTACATCCTCAAGTGTACTAAATTGTCATGGCTAGAACTAAGCCGTAGAACCATGCTGTGCGAGTTTCAACATCATGTCTTGTTTTTGTTTTTATTTTGTAAAATAAGGAACATTTTCTGAACATTGTTGGTTGGAAACGAACATATTCTGAATCTCAAAATTCTAAGCTGAGTTCTTGAAGTTTAGAGTGAAAAATTCAAAATTATAATATCAGATCCAAGAACATGAAGATCCTCCAACTTTCTGGGGAGAAAAGTTTTGTACTATATATTAGGTAAAATTAAGCAATAAAGTCTCGAAAATTATTAATACTGTGAGTTTCAAATATTTTGAGAGTGATAAATGAAAGTTGATTAGGTTGAGTTTCTGGTTTATTTAATAATAAGATGTTTATATAAATTGACAATTCCGCTGTGACTGTTTCATTAAGGTTTTACATTCTTTATATGAAAATTCTTCTGTGAGGTTTTAAAGAACATACTCACAGAGATTTAGGAAGTGGAAATATATTCTTGTAAGACCATTTAATAAAAAATTATCAATTAGGTTAAATAAAATTTAGGAATAAGACTAGAATATACTAAGAAATGAAATTTTAAACAAAAATAACCACAGATATAATGGTATCTCTCTTAGTCACTTTCTCGTCCCTGAGACACAATATCTGACATGTACAATTTAAGAAAGAACATAATGTGTCACAGTTTGTAGAGGTTTCGCTCTGCAATCAGGTAGCTCCAAGGCATGGCAGCCTGGCAGCCTGGCAGCATGGCGGAGGAGAATTGCTCACAGCATGGCAGGCAGGAAGCAAAGAGAGTGATCAGAGGAGGAGAGAGGGAGATAGATTCTTCCAGGCCACACTGCTGGTGACCACCTCCTCCAACCAGGTTTTACCTCCCAACATCACATTTAGCTATCAACTCATCAGTGGACTAATCACTTGCCCATGATCCCATCACCTCCCAAAAGCTTCACTATGAACACATGAGGTTTTGGGGGAACATCTACACATAACCATAACAGTATCTATTTCAAAAAGAGACAGGGAAGTATTATTTTTGTAGTATTTACCAAACACTTACTGTGACTTAAGCACCATTCTAGTGTTTGGAATATTTAAGAGGAAAACGAAGGTTTTGTTACCTAATGAAGTTTCTATCCTTTCAAAATAATTTAATGGTTAAGTTTTAACTCTATCCTATAGTTTATGACTGGACTCAATCTTGCTATACTACATTTACAAATTTAGAAAATGAGAATAATATGAGCTTCATTAAGCTACAAAAATATTTGTGCTCATTAAAATGTTTTAAATGGCACTGAATTTAAAGATGTTTTAATGTAGTAGGATGTCTTATCATAAGAATAATGACATGAACCCTTTTACTTATAGTAGGCTGTTTTCTGAAGCTATGTTCCTGAAATTAATTTTTCTATGAATTAAATAAAACTTGGTCTTTTATTGGATGTTTTTATAGTACATACTCTGTGCTCTATATGTATGTTTCTTCCTTGCTAAATAAAAAGTTTTCGAAGCATGTAACAAAGAACTTTTTTGTAGCTACATTACGAGTACAATTAAACACAATGTACTGCTCAATAAATATTGAATAAACAAAAGAATAAGTATCTAAGTGAATGACTATGTGCAATTAAATGGCACTCATGTATACCATCTACCTTAATTGACTTTTCAGAATCCTAGAATATTTTAAAGTCACTGAATTATTGCTATAACATAGTACTAGAGGAAAACATGATGATGAATAAAAATACATCCACTAATAAATATAAATGCATAAAACATGATTTTGACAGAAAGATACACTTGTGAAACCTCAGCATTATGTCTAAAGTTTCTCTAAATTACCCTTACAGTCATGCTGTGGTGCAGCAGTTTACTGGGAAGAACACTCTATCATTTCAGGTCCATGCGAGTGAGAAGTCTAGTCCATTTACCAAGCAACAAGTCAATTAAGCCTTTAATGATTAAGAAGATCTGTAGCAGAGATAAGTCAGTCTCACAAATTAATCAACAAAGGGTAATAGGAACTTCAGCTATAAAGGCTCAGCCACTGGAACACAAGCTATTCTCCCAGTAAACAAGGGATTAGACACATTAATGCAACTTTTGTACATTCTCGTGTACTGTGTGACGTATACATAGCAATAACTGGGTTCATGCAATTGGTCAAGGATTGTATATATAAGAAATGTACGTGTTCTCTCCCAGACTTTCAGTTTTTGTTTTGTTTAAAGTTAATGAAACGAAGAAGAAAGGAAGATATTTTTCATTTATTTAACCCTGGCTAGCACGCGAGTTTATCCAATATGAAACACTTAGCCACTATTGATTAGCAGGTTGAAAGACATGCTTTAAATGTTTCCCAAAGTCCCAAACCGTAGGCTTTTCTGCGCTCTCTACAAAGACTCAAATATCTCAGAAAGGCTTTTCACCCAACAAACCTCTGATGCAAATGTTTTGAGGTTATTTTAAGCCAATTTGAAAAAGACTTCATTTTTATAAATTTTTAAATTATTATCTAGCACAGTAAATATATTTACCAAACACCCACCTTTGTATAAATGAATAAAATAATGAATATATATATATATAATTTTAGCTCGTTATTGGAATTCCTTTACCAGACCATTAGGTATCATTTGGTACATTTTGAAGTAACTGAGTCCTTCCTTACATTTAATACTGTTATTTTTATCAAAGCTTGTTATACACGGGACAAGCACAAAGGAGAATAAATTAGCATCTGGGATATAATTAACTTCAGTTCATATTAGAAGATACGTTGTATTTGTGTTTTAATTAATTTCTAATATAGAATGACTAAAAGCACTTCTTACTGTGAAGTTAATTATTTTATACCTTTATTTTAGCAGTAGTTGTGTATGGACTCAGTGAAGATGTATGAGGCTATCTGATTTTACTATCTACTTCTAGTGAACTAAATACTATTAGTTGCCCAAATAGCTAACAAAAGGTGATTTAATTGAAAGTATAACTGAACTATAACAATGCTAGAAAGTCCAGTCAAAATTATATCTGTGTTTCTGCGGAAAACTTTCCAAGGGATAGATTTTTGGCCTAGGTTGGTGAGGGCGATTCCTTTCTATTACCTCCCTGGAATTTAGCCACAGGAATAGAATTTTCACTTCTCAGAGATGGCAGAAAAGCTCCAGGAAAAGCACCTTTTAATTTCATCATTACCTCCCAAAGTTTATTGAAATCAAATTAAATTTTAACCACATTTTTTTCATTATGCCACTTCTATGGAAATTAATTTTTAGTAAATTACATATAGAAAAGTTCACAAATCCTAAACCACAGATTGATAACTCTTTGTGAGCCAGCACTTTCCAATTAGTACCAACACAACAGGCCTTCATTTACTCAACAGACCTCTGAGCACCTACAAGGTGTCCAGGACTGTGCTGAATACTAGATGGAATGCGAGTGTCCTAAGACAGACACTACATCCACTTCCATTCCTCAGCTTTGTGTATTCTAGTTAGACAAAAACAAAACAAAAACTAGTTCAACAAAACTAGGTTAAAAACTAGTTTAAAAACTAAACAAAAACTAGTGTACAAATAATTACTGGTGATAAAAACTGACAAAAATGAACAAGCAATGCCTAGTTTAAATATTGTTATTATCAAAGAAGCTAAAACCTACCGTGCAGGGAGAGCGTAGAGAGAAAGCAAAGGAACGGAACGGAACAGAAAGGAAGGGAAAGGAAAGAAAGAGCAACGTAGGTGTTATGATCTCACACTGTTTCTCAATCACAAACAATCCAACTCCCTGCTTCAGGGACTTTATATTTGTTCTTTTGTCTGCAGAGAATGCTCCATTTCCAGAACATCATTCAGCTCATGTACTTCCTGGTGTTTCAATTTAAATGTCACCCTCCCTGATAGGTTTTCCTTGGCCACCTAAAACAGCATCTCAGTTCATCCCAAAGCTGGACACATATGACATACCTCCTGTTTCCCGTTTCTCCTTTCTTTTTCCTTCTTGGCCCTTGTCACGTTCTACCATACTGTATATATCACTTTTTTAAGTACTTTTTTGGAGTATGTGATGTTTATGTTCATCTCAGGGAGCAGGTACAGTTCTTAACATATCTTGACTCTTTTGGTTCCCCTTCCTCTCCTCGCCCACCTCTCTCTTCCAAATCTAGATCCACTTTCCTCACTATTGTTAGTACTATTAGTTCAGGTTTGCAACATAAAAAGATTACATTCCTTTGGTGTAGTTGTTACGTGTCCATGATGCACCTTAAATCGTTTTATTTCCACGTCCCTTGCTCCGCCCCTCAGTCTCTTGGTCCCTTTCACATTTGTACAAAGACCTGTCTCTGTGCTTCCTTTTAGCAATCCTCTTTATTTGTATTTTGGACTACTCAAATGAGAAAAACCATGTAGTTTAGAAGGCCTTGGAATTGGTTTGTGGCTGATGTTTCTTTCCTGGAGCCAGCCAACCACGAACCAAGGTCCCCCCAAAAATAATGAACCAAATTAAACATCTTCAAGTTGTAGGAGTCAAATATTGTGCTCAACAACAATAAGAAAGCTAACTAATACACTTAATGATCTTAAGGATTTAAATTGCCTTACCAGCTGTTACTGAGATGCACATTCTTTTAATCAAGCATTTCTAAAAGAAGGAGAAAATAGAAAAGTCCATCAACTCATTTCTCAAGGTCATATTCATATTACTTTTACTTAATACAGCAGCATTAAATTGTATGTATTAAATACCCCCAAGATCATAGACTTAATTAGCTTAATTTATTGTAATTTCTTGTAATAAAGCTAGTTTTTCTCTGACTGAAATAAGATATAAGGGACATGTTGTCTTATTCAAGACTATGACCTTCAAGATCCAGTTTTGCTTTTTAGTTTTAATTTGCTTACATTATTAATGGATGTTTTGTCTTGATTTCCTATTGGTAGGTTCCAGGTTTTTGTCTTTTACCTTCATAATATTCTCTAGCAAAATAACCCCATTATTTCACAACCATAATCATAATCACATCTCCGTAAAATTCATAATTTCAAGGTGAAAGACGAAGTCACCTATGCCAAAGTCACAATTTACCAGCCATATAATTTTTCTTTTTTAATGTGGAAGAGTGAGTAGAACTACACTGATATAGTGTTGTTTTTATTCCCTGGGGATTTACAAAACATTTTGGAAAATTCATAGCTTTTTGTGTACCACTAGAGTGAAGTTTAGCAAATAAAACATACAGGATCACTAATTTTGAAAACCTGATTTTTGAAAACCTGGTTAATTATGTTTCCAAACCATCTTTTGCTCAAAGAAAAATTTCCAAAAGTCCTTTGACATTGCAAAGGATAAAGAAGAGAGAGTTGCTATCTTACTGAGAAAAACACAATATTTGAACCTAAAGAAATGTACCTTTAATTTCTTGGATTTGAATATCTGAGCTTCAAAATATTTCTATAATAGATTTAGAGGACATTTTTATAAACGTCCCTATGGCCATGATAAAAAGCTTCAGATCTATTCACTAACTACATGCAAATTTGTAGGTTTGTAACTGAGATGGAAAACAAGGTCAGTAAAAGTCATTACTAATTGACATTTTTTCAGCTGTTTTGGTGAATGATAGCCTGCATATTGAATCACTTCATCCAGTTCTGAGACATTGACCTTCATAATGTGTTACATTATTTTCATTGTGGGCTTGACTGCTGCCAATATTTTGTGTTGGAGGAACAAACGACTGGAGTTGCCTATTAATATGAAGGAATAAAAAATTCCCACCTATATTTTATTGAACACTTGCCTGGACTAAGCCTTTTATACTAAGAAGTTTAAATGTGCTACATCGTTTCATATTAATCTTACAAAGATGATGGTACCCTATTATTTACATTTTACGGATGAGGAAACTAGCAAGATTGAAGTTAAGTGACATGTGGAGGGTTGCATGGAAGTGGAAGAGTTCTAGAATTTTTTTTTTAAATCTTTCCACCAGGATACAAGCATATATGACCACTTACTTACTCTCGTGTCAATTAATTTTGATTTACTTAGTTTCTCATTATTTGTTGAGCCAATATGGGGATGTAATTAATGCTCCTCAAAAATTAGGAAACTGAGTTAACAGTTACACTAAAATTAAACTTCTTTACTAGAGCTATTTTTACCCTAAAATGACTTTTATGTAATAGAATTTCTAAATCTATTTCTGATTAAAAGTAGCATTAAGCAAAAGAAAAATGGCTGTGAGCATGTAATGAGAAAAGAAGGATCTTTCTTGAGATTAATGCAGGCTCCCCAGAAATTTTAATATCCATTAATTCTATTTCTGGGACTTATAATCATACATAACATCATCTTTCTACTCAACATTTTCTGTGTCTCAATATTTTTTGATAACTACGCAGAACAGTGCGCAGTGACCTATGTTCCCTGTGTAGCAACATCTGCCCTGGGTTTTGTCAACAACAACAAAAAAAAATGGACAAAATGTAATTAAACAGGCAAGGAAATTTTATACAAGATTATTGAAATAGGGTGGAGACACTAAACCCACCTCCAAATACACTAGGGACAACTGGATGATTTATATATAAAATGCAGATCAAGGAACCAGGGAATAGAAAATTACTAACACAAATATGGTTAGGCATCAAATATGAGGGAATTCTTACCAAATTTCTGTGGCAGTATTGTTTAGGAGCCAGACTCTCTAGGTACGTAATGCAGACCCAGGATAAGGCCTAGTCAAAGAGAATCTCTTCAATTGTTTTTTTATTTTTCCATAGTACTTTCTAAAACAAAAATAAATTCACTTAGGATCAGAATATCTAGACTATAGATTGAATTTGTCTGTTTACTAATTTATATGATGTGAGTCACTAATTTATACAAGCTTCATTTTCTCAATATACCAAATAAGAATAACAATGCTCCGTAGCTTTCCTATTCATTAGCAATAAACTCACTGAAAAAGAAACCCAGAAAACAATGCTGTTCATAATAGCCTAAAATAAAATAAAATATCTAGGAGCTAATCTAGAAATGAAAGACTTCTACGACACAAATTATAAAAGGAGTTTGTATTTTTTTTTTTTTAGTAGTAGGTAAAAATCCTTGGTCTTCACATTTAGTCACATCCCCAGCCCTTTCTCTTTCTTTTTTTTTTTTTTTTTTTTTTTAACTTCGTGACAGGATTTTGCTAAGTTGTTAAGTTGTCCGGGCTTGGCAAACCAATCTGGCTCATTCAAGTAAAAAGTGTATTTAAAACACTTAACCTTAAATGTTGTACCTTCTTTTGTGTGATTCTCATGAACCTTGTTAAATACTCTCAGCAAATGGCCCTTCGATGGGGGAACCACTTAGAAGTTCTCATGTTATATTTAATTCCTGAAAATAATTTCTTTACGCAAACAACAGCAGCAACAAATCCTGGGTATTTGGTTTTGATCTCAAGTGAAACATATACGTACCTTGTATTTTTTGCTTTATTAAGTAACTTGGGTATGCCCGACATGTAATTATTATCAACCAAGGACCCTGATGTAATTGGTTTAGACTAAGTATTGGTATGTATCAGCAACTATCTTATTCTCCATTATATTTAAGTACATAATCTACTGAAAATATTGATTAGCTATGTTCATATAGTTATTTTCTTAATTTCTTAATCCAACGCCCCCTATTTTGCCATACTTTAAAGGAAAAAACAAGAAAATTTATTTAAGGTTCTATATTTTATCACTGAGGTATTTTTCTCTGTTGCGTATCATATATAGTAAGTATATAGTAACATAATCGTGAAGTTTAGGAGTATGTTTTTGAACTGAGGATGGGAAAACTGTTAAGTAAGATAGAGTGTAACTAAATTAAACATTTTTAGAAGTCTAATTCTCTCAAGCCTGAATCAAAAGCATGTCAAGTGAATGTAGTTTCCTTCAGCCAGAACTCTCTCAGGTTATTGCAGAGATTTACAAAAACTAATCAATAGCAATAATAAAATATATTAAAGCAATTCTTCTCATTCTTATTTCTTTACTTAATATATACTTATTTTTATTACAGAACTCTGTTGCAGATTACAAGAAATTTTAGAAAATGCATTACTTTTATTTTTGTTTGGAAATAAGTTTTATCTTCTGTCTAAATAGAGCAATCACCCCTGAGTGTATCTGAAACAGTTATTGATAGCTGGTGTGAGATATACATCTTTTCTAATGAAGGCAATTAATCTATTACCACAGATGGATTCATGCTAAGTATCTTTCCTGCACAGACAGCACCTTCTTCTTTCTTGCCACATTTAAATCTTCATGACCTCATTTTTCATCCAGGGATAGTAATTTGTTAGCTACTGACTGCTTTAAGAACCAATCTACCATCCACCCTCTCTATTAGGATTTATGCATAAGTCTCCTTGCTGCACACAAGGCTGACACACAAACTGAAGAGCTGGAGATGCTACCCATCAAACAGGTGATGGCCTTGACACTAGATCAACATTTCAGAGGAGCTGAATTAACGACTTGATTCTCTGCCTTTCTGAACATCATCACGCTGAAGGAAAATGATTTTCTTGCTTTGTGCATATGAACTTTCTAATTAAAAAAACTTCTCTAATCCTTTTGCTCAATCCGATGGTGCTTGACTTTTCCAAGGAAAACTGCTGCTGATTTCTCAGGAGATGGTAACTTGTCTCTGCCAGGTTTTAATCCGTCTGTAGTAATTGCTATTCTGATTTGTCAGTTCACTATGTATAAGCTATTAGCTGACCCAGTGCAACTCTCAGTGAGGTATGTGGGGCTTAGTGAAGTCAGAGTTATTTTTGAAGGAAAAATAACACTAATGTATATGATTTAGGAATGCAAAATTCTCAAATTATTCTACATTAATATTATATGTGAGGCTTCTCATTTCATTAACAAACCTAAATATTCTTAACATTTCGATGAGTGGTAACAAGAAGTTAGAAGACAATTAAAGTTGTTAAGATACTATTGAAGTTTAATAATAAACTAATAATTGGAGATTTATTTCTAAGAAATTATATAATTAACTGTATTTTACTACAAACTACTCCCCCTCTTGACACTTTACCATTAGCAGTAAATCTATAAAAAGTCATTATATGTCCTCAGAAGTGTGTCACCCTCCTTACCAGCTGCTACCCTGCTCCACAACTCCCTTAGTCTGCAAACCTACAGAGAGTTGTTTATAGAAATATCTTCGATAAAGTAAGTTACAGCTTGACATATAACTTGTACAGAAGATTCAAAATATATTTACCACAGTGTCAAATAAGTATTCGATAAGTAGGAGTTACTGTATTATAAAGATTGCTGTGGATTAGGCAGTCAAATCATATTTGCCTGTTGTATTATTTTATCTTAAATTTGCTTAGTAACTTGACAGATGCAAGGATTTGGGCAATAATTCTGTAGTCTTCTGTTCCAGATATAGTGTACTTTGCCTATTTTTTCTGTAAATAAAATTTTGATTTTTAAGGATGACACGGTCCTATCATTCTGGGGTCATTTATTAAATTATCACATGGTTCTGCCTTGTCCACTTACTGCCCAGTTCTATTTTATGTGCTTGAACTACACAAATGCAGACGACACAATTGTCTTTCTCAAAGCTCTGTTGTAGAAGAATGGAGATACACTGGGGTAAGTGCGCAAGAAAGACCCTAGCCAGGCAAAGAGTGGAGGGCACATCTAAGGACTCTCAGCACTACTTTGGCCTTGACAACTAAAGGATAATGAGCTCAATAATGGTAAAGACAGGGAAAAGCGTCACTCCATGCAGTAAGGAGGCACCGGTAAACATCCAGAGGCAAGAAGAATTAATGACATCTGAGGTCCGTCTCCAGATTTTTTTTCACTTACATGGAACACTGGAACCCAGTAATCTAGGTTAGACTTCAGGGTTCAAATGTGGAGGTTATAATCACCGTACCAATCTAAAGTCAAATAGAAAACATGACCGTATTCAAAGCTCAGTATTTGGAATATTGCAAAAGCTTTTCCTTTCTCCTTGATGTGAGCAGACATAATGGAACAGAAAATATAATTGACTATGAAATTAGCTAAACTGCTACCTATTTATTATATTTACTGGAAAGCAGCAGAGTATGACACCTATTAAAAACTACAGGTAAAAAATAGTGACATTAGTACTGCAATAACATTATATAAATATCGTACTTTCTATACTTATTCTTTGATAGAATATTCTTTTATTGTATCAAAAAGAAAAACTAAAGCAATGGATAATAACACAGTATAAATTATTATTATTATTGTAAATCTGAAGCAATTAAGTCCTTATCTAGCATATGATATGTTTTAGAAAACAAAATAAGTCTAAATGTTCACACTTTCATTAATATTTTTCATTATTATCACTTAAGAAATTCGTCTTGCCCATCAGTATATCAAATGATAAAACTTATGTGTGGGAAAGTTAATCAGACATAATCTAGTTTTGTTTTCCTATCTGTTACTGATGTATAAGATACCTAGATAATACGTTGCGTATTATACATAACAAGCATCGTTCTCCTCAGTTCAATGTCGTGGAATCCCAACAGAGTCATGCTTCAGCACATGGGTGCTCAACAGTGTGTTAGAAATCGAACTTCAGCTCTCTGACTCCCTAGCTGCATGTGGCCACAGACAACTTAATGAATCACGCTGTACTTTGTTTTTCTCAAAAGCCAGATGAGTATAGTGCAAGACTGAGAGTAACCCTTCACGTCTGAAAAGCAAACAACTACCTTTGGAACCGCGTGGTTATTTACCCGAATCTATAGCACTTTAACCTCCAGCACGTGTGTGAGCTACATCTTCAGATGCGTAAGGAATGTTTAACATGTACAGTAAACTGAGAGTGGATAGCAAGGTGTTAAGGAGAGGAACTGAGTCTAAGCGTAAGAGCAGAACGTAAAGTGAAAGAAAATGTTTGCTGCATTATTTAATGAAATACATATAAACATATATAGAGATAGAGATAGATACAGATATAGACATGTCACATCATGAAGCCTATAGTCCTGCTTACTAAGAGAATAAAATTGCTGTGTATCACTAATTTGAAGAATAATCTTAATGAAGTCAGTTTGTAAAAGTTAGTTGTAAATTTTGTTCTTTAAAAGCAAGATACACCTTTGCTTTTGATTACCATACAAGTAACTAAAACTCAGCCTGGGCAGTGACCCCAGGAATTTGCCCAAGCAGTCCATATACTGAAAATGTAGATTCTCTGTATTCACATCCTATTTCCTTTCTTTTACCTTCTGATAATCTGACGTAGCTTTAAATGTTGTGAGTATAACAATCAAACTGCCCTGTTGCTAAAATGTATGCCTTCTAGTTTTTCAGGAGTAATTATTTTCTTCCAGTAATCTTGATGTAATACAATTAGAGCTAAAGTAGATATGGTTTCTATAATGGATTCACTTCTTAAAGTTAAGGAACTAATATTCGTACTTCACAAGAAAAACTATTGGGTGAGTTAAATGTGATTATAAGTGTAATTTGTTGAGCTCAGTGTCCAACTCTTTTAAGTAATAAACACAATTTATCTAATATCATCTTTGTTGTCACTGTGCTGAACACAATTGTAATTTCAGAGAATAGAAAATAGGTAATTCTCTAGAAAATGAGTAGGGAGAGTTGCAAAGAGGGACCCTAGAAGTAAGCCAGACACCATGATAATAATTATGTGATAAGGAAATGGCTTCTAGAAAGTTGGCATCTAGATCCCTTTTTCATCCACTAAAATTTTAGAACACCACTAAAGGAAGGAAGACCAAGGAATTTTAAATTCTAAGTGATCAAACATTACATGAGAAAAGGGATCATGTTTCTTGTATTACTGCTGGAATCCCATTAATTTGCGATAAGTTGCCAAGAGATGCTCATTTAATAACTGCACCTTAGTGGTCTTGTTCGAACATATAAACAAATTTAATAATAGGAAATAGAATTCATGTAACCTAATTACACATACTGGATTTATATAAACAGAAAGAAAAGGCTCTAGTGTGAAATACTAACAAGATGGCATAGTTTTTCTCACACATAAATAATAAGTATACAAACTGTAAAAGTAGTTGAAATAATGTCAAATTAAAAGTAAAATAACAGCATAAGTAACAACTATAACTTTTGCTTAACCATAATTAAGTAAATTTATAACAGTTTATAACAGTTGTACTTCTTTTTTTCTACCCTTTGTAACAATTCCGTTTTTCTTTCTTATCTTACCACTATTCAATATTTTAATACTACTTTAAAATAGAGGTAGGGGCATCCTAATCTAGCATAAATTCAATCCTCTCAATATTCCTATATTATGTTCCTTTTACAAAACAAGGAATAGTTTTTAATTCATTGTCTGCTAGACTTTTTGCCTGTGACATAAATAGATGATGACTATAATAAAATTATTTTTCAATATGTATTAAGATGTTCATCTTTTTAAAATCTTTAATTGTCTAGATCAAAAATTTATTGACAATATTCCTAATATTATACTAATCATAAACTTTTTTTAGGATGGCAAAAAATAATTATTTGCTTTAAATTTTATTTTAGTGGTATATTTTACATATACATAATGATAATATTCATCATAGGGAATTTGTACCTGTTCATGATATATCTTGCTGCTTCTTTTTTTCCCATTCTCCTTCCCTCCTTTCAGTCCCTCTTCTCCTCCTTACTTACAAAAGTTTTGTTTCCATTTTTTTCTTCTATTCTTTTTTTCTTGAATGTTATTTAAATTTTTTAAAACTCTCTTTTATATGATTTGGTTAGTTCATATACTGAGTTGGAGAATATTTCTTTTTAAATATAAGCAGAGACTTCAGGAGGACCACTAGAGGACACTATTGGAAACCTACTGGGTAGAGATTTCAGAGGCCTTCTGGGCTCTGGAGAGACATTGAATTTCAGTGCAACCAGAGTAGAGAGATCTTAACAAGCATTCGAGGGTTAAGTGTATCCCAAAGGCCCTGACCAAATATAAGGAACCATGCTCAAAGAATAAGAGCTACATTCAAGGATTAAGAGCAAATATGAAAGACCATACTAACGTAGCCTCAACAGGATTAGAGTGGTTAGAAGGCACTTCAATGTAAGTGCATGTTAGATAAGGTAATGTATGACTGTTAATTATAATTAATTATCTGAACCTCCATCTCAAGAAGCCGACAGGAGAAGAAATAAAATTATTGGAATTAAAATCAATATATTCCTGGGTGTGGTGACACACGCCTGTAATCCCAGTACTCAGGAGGCTGAGGCAAGAGCTCTCACTGTGAATTCAGAACCAGCCTATAATGCATAGTAACTCAAGGCCAGCCCGAACGACATAGCAAGGCCCTGCTTCCAAAAAAAAAAAAAAAAAAAAATCAGTTTGTGAAAGTAAAAACTCCACAAATCCAAAAGAATATTCTTTGGGAATATTATAAATGATATTTAACAAGACAAAACCAAATAAAAAAATCAAATGAATAAATCACAAGTTACAAATTTCTAAAAACAAAAAGCATGTAGATTGCAAAACAGTCTCTCAGTGAAAAAATATTATGATCTACTTTAAAATTTGTATTTAAAAATTGTTGAACGACACAAACTGTAACTGGCAAAACAAGAAATAGTAGAAACTTTAAATAGTTCCATATTTATTCATTAAAATGAATACATAGTTGAAAAGTTTCCTACAAAATATGCTTGAGTTCTAGATTTTTTTTTTTTTTTGGTGGTGCTGGGGATCGAACTCTGGCCCTTGTGCTTACAAGGCAAGCACTCTAATCACTGAGCTAAATCCCCAGCCCCTAGATGAGTTTTAAGGGATGAATTCTTCCAAACATATAAAGACACAATAACAATACTACACAAACTATTCACACAGTAATTTATAACTTCACCAAATGGCTTGAAACTAAATAATTTATCAAGACCAGTATCTAAGGGATGTGCATTTGCTTCTGTGTAATTTATTTCTTAATCCATAAGAAGTAAAACAACTGTACCATTCACATGAGTGACTTGTACTTTAGTTTTCTATTGCTGTGTAACAATTGCCACACATTTAGTGCCTTAAGCAACATGTATTTATTTTGTCTCAGTTTCTGTGCGTCCAGGACATGGGTGCCTATCTGGTTCTAGGAGGGGCTGACATGTAGGGACTCAAGGTACAGCCAAAGCTAGACTCTTACTCAGAGTCTGGACTAAGGAAGAGTCTGTAGTCAGCTCCCCAAGGCTGCTGGCGGAATCTCTATCCTTACAGTTGTAGGCTTCATGAACGATTCCTTCTTCAAAGCCTGCAGCAGTGAAAGGCCCTCTGCCAAGACCAGCTGTATGCTTTTATTTAATCATAGACTTGCATTCGCCGTAAGCCTTTTATTTGGCATTTTTCTGGTTAGAAGCAAGTAATAAGTCTCACTGACAGTCAAGTGAAGGGAACTGGACAAGACCTAGAAGAGAGGCAGGGATCCTGTGGGCCACATTAGAGTCTGGTTACCAAAATGAATTATGCTCATACTACATTCTTGAAAAAAATGGGTGGAGGCCCTATCTTTATATAAAAGATGCCTTCCCACCATGTTCGATACACACATTAGAGATAAAACCATATGAATTGATCAAGACAACACTGAGGTTTCTAGAATAGTGCCATCCACAATATAGGAACTAATCAAATGATGATTGAATCCAACCATCTTATTTCTTCTCGACTGTGTAAATAGTATGGTTTCATTGAAAATTGGTTGTGAGAATCATGTCAGAGAGAATTACTCACAAAAGCGTTTCTTTTTAATAGTATAAGAAAGATTTCAACCATAAAAAAAGTTTGAGAATATGGAAATTTAATCTGATTTAAACATTATATGATGTATACACACATTGAAATATTGCATAATATCGTATTAATATATACATTTTATGTTTCTGTGTATCTGTTGAAATAATTTTTTAAATCAAATTAAATTACCAATGAATTGAAACTCGTTGATAAATCAACTTGGTGCTATTCCACCTCTGGTATTAAAGTGTCTCTGCCTAATACTGTATTTATTCAAATCAAACAATTTATTTATTTATTTATTTATTTATTTATTTATTTATTTATTTATTTATTGGTGCTGTGGATCAAACTCCCAACTATGATTTTAAAAGATTTAATATTCAGTTATGGAAAGTATTTCTAAGTAAAAATGTATAGATGAAACTATAAATGAAACTGTGGTTCATACTTGCCTGATTCAAAGATGATTTTCAGAGGTTGTATACCTTGTCAAATATAAATCCCACATCTTTCACTTAATATTATGACTTAATATGTGAAAAGATTTTAAAAGCGCATAAGAGAAAAAAATCTCAGTAGGAATAATTTCAGTATAATGTGCAAGTGACAGTTCATAAGTTGTTCAAACGTATGTACAGTGAGACTGTGCCAAAAATAGATTCATCAGAAAAGACGAATGTTTTCAGAGGGGAAACGCGACAAAGGAACGTAGAAAGGAGCATGGATCCATTATTTCCTGGGGCTCTTTTCCTATTTCACTCTCAGTCTCCTACTCTATTTTTATAATTGTCCACATTACAAATGGGAATATTCTTAGCAATTTTACTTTTAGCAATTTTTGCTTTCACAATAAGCTATACACTTGCCCTGGCAGTTTTATCCACGTTGATCACTTCCTATATATTTTTACCTCTGAAATAACTTTCAGTTTTAAATTATCCCCTTTCCTACTGCTCGTATCTAAAAATATACCATCACAGGCATGAACAGTTGCTTCTGGACTCTAAGATTTCTCTCCCTCATCCACTTCCATATCTGCCCTTACACTGAGTTTGCCGCAACATAAATAGAAAGACATCATAGCCATGTTTCCAAACATTTAGTGGTTTCCCATTAATTATAGAATAAAGTCCAACTTCCTTAGCAAAGCACAAAATATCCTGTATAAGCTGGTAACTTCTTGCTTTTTCAGTCTCAGCTCCTATTGTTCTTTCTAGATTCCCAGTCTAACTGTATTGAGTTAATTTCGGATGCCTGTGCTTACACAGTCTTTGCAGGAATGAAGGCAGGTGGAAATGCTTTTCCTTTCCTACCTGGCAAACTCCCATTCATTCTCTGAAACCTTGTTCACATGGGCACCTCCTTTAGAAAGTCATTCAAAGGAAAAACATAACGATGACCCCCTTCTATTTACTAATTCTGCATCCTGTGTGTATCTCTGTAAGTGTACATTTAATAATTACTTATGACTATTTTTTGTTGCTGACCATTAAGAAAAATACTAAAATTTCATCCTTTTGTCTCTCTAGACTTATTGCCTAAATTAGACAAATTCATAATAGTTAATTTACATATGGAATAATTCATAATAGTTAATTTACATAATTTACATGGAGGAACGGATGTATGCATTTCTAAAAAGTAGAATTGAAATTAACAGCAATTTCTCATTGGGAGATTTAGTCTTGAAAATGGGATCAAAATTTATTCCTTTAAAATTTGAAAGCTTGAGAAGAAAAATTACAAATTCTGATATAGAGGATGTATGTGTGGGATGTATGTGTGGAACTCATTAAGTTCCCCTGGGATGTAAAAATTCTCCCAAGACAAACCTCCTGTACTCTGGAAGTGAGCTGGTTTCCACCCATTAATCAGCATCAACACATGAAAGGGCAAGTCAGCACTTCACTAAATGAGGCAGCTGTTCATAAATAATTATGTGTTTATATTAGTTCACGTTGGAAACACATGTGAAAGATCTATACCGAGGAAATCAGCTGTTAGTAACTTACTACATAGCAGAAATTCAGATATGGTGGTACATAAACACCTTCACACACAGTTTGTGTGTGTCTCTGCTTACATTAACTTTGGCCCTTCTATTATAAATGTGATTACATTAAAGTAGTCTTGCTGAAAAAGATTGTTGGCTCTTACATTTTCTCAACTCACATGCTCATGCAACTATAAACAATGGCATAGCATGTACTATAAAAAGAAAATAAAGGACTCTTGCTCCCACATCTACATATATCCAGCTGAGACTTACGGGATGGCCTGTGTTTGGAGTAATTGCCATATTCCATAGCCTTACTCTCAGCTTTTATGGTCTAGCATTGCAGTTTTATAACTATATCTTTTTCTAAGCTCTCAGGTGTTGATTCAGGGTAATCAAAATTACCAAAGAATAGTGTATAAACAAGAATGCAAAATTTATTGGTGACTATGCTATTCTAGCATTTTGAATTCTCACTTCTTTTTCTTAGTATATGACCCTCCTGAGCCATGTACCTGGAATGTTTATTTACATGTCTTAAATTTTCTTAATGAACTCCTTCCCAACACATATCAGAATGAAAATAACAAACACATACTCTGTGAAGCCACATTTTCCTAGCTATGAAAGTTTAGTTTGCATTCTGCCTCCCACTCTCCCAAATCTCTTTTCTTTGTCCAGCCTGCCATCCTGTCTGGCCTGGCTTTCATCTCACGATGCTTTAAGACAGTCATTCACTATCCTTCAGAAGTCCTGAGGGATAGTGCCACACACAGCAGTTGGCCTGAAATTAAGCCTTGCTGTCATCCTCCCCACACTTGACCCTGGTACTTTTACCACAATGACAATGATGGTGATGATGCTGTGGATCAAAATTGGGGTCTCTGAACGCTACACAAGCACTCTACCAATGCGCCACACCCCCAGCCCTGAGCGTCTTCCTGTCAGCAGTCACTAACCTGCCATACACGTCTAGCAGTGGCTGAAATGAACCAGAGTTTAAATTAAAGTATAAGAATTGTTCAGCTCATAGAAATTGTATTACGCTTTCTGTTAAAAGTAGAATGGCATAGAAATCTCTAATTATTAACAGAAATACTGTATATATTTAACTACCTGTGTCTCATCATTCTACATGTGCCAAATTTCTTACTCCCTCCTTTCACATCTTTTAAAAATATTATTTTCAAGGACTACCTGTCCAATAAATTCTCCCTCAATTAGGCTGTAAAACTCTTAGAACTATTCATTTTTTTAATCTAAAGCAAGTAGATCTAAATCCTGCATCACCAAGATTTACTTTCTAATCTCCTTAATTACATGAAGGATTTTCTGCATTTTGAGCCCCATATTTTAAATAATTTTTCCCACCATAGCACATAATCTCATCCATGTTGTGTTGTTCTAATTTCCTGGTAAATATCTCTACACAGGAAAAAGTAAAACCGGCATGTCCAAACTAGAATAGTGTTCTGGGAAATTTATCATACTCCTGAATGTCTTATGAGTAGGACTTATTATTGGGTATGAGAGAGGGAGGGACCTAAGGGCTAAAGTGGAAAAAAATAATAAATCTCATCAACAGTAGTATCAATTCGGAGGTATAAAAACAAAGAAAACTCAATCGTGATTTATCAAAAAGAAGTTGAAGAAGTAATATGAAATTAGAGACTTGAAAAATGTCTTGGAATAAGTCTGTGGGTTGTGAAAACATGCTTTCATTCTGTATTTTCCTTTGGAAAATGAAAAAAGGCAATTATTAATTTACAGTTAATTGAGGGGTTTTTATGGCTTCAATGATACTGAAATTTATTGTATAGCAGCCATTACATAGTCAGAAAAATGTTTCAAAATATTGAATGCTCTTCCATAAAAGAGCTGATAATCTCCTGCAGCATTCTAGTGTCTTATTAGGAGATAAATGCTTTTATAATTTATTATTCTATTCCCCCCAGTATTTCCATAACAGGAAATACAAGGATCAATACAAGAAGCCATAATTCACAGTGTGAATCCAGTTCTTCATAAGAGAATTTTGTCTTGAACTGCATTAATCTTTTATGCCATAGACTGTTGTGTAGGACTGCTAAAGAAGGAAAAACCTTCAGATAATCAGTACCTTTTTTTTTAGACCATTTCCCTTAGTTTTATTATAGTTTGGGTATTTTTTTATTATCAGTGTCATTTCCATTTTTTACATATTGCTAATTGAATTATAAAGTTGGCTTTTGTTTTGAGGGGAAATTATTAAAGAATAATTCCTTGAAATGAAGCAGAATGTTAGGAATTTCTAGAATAGATGATCTATAAATTATAGCCTGAGTCTATTCTCAAAATATTCCGTAATAGATCTAATGCGACATTTTAGCTTAACTGCTTACTAAATTTTATAAATGTACTTTCTTGTGCAGTTGTTTCTCAAACCACTGCATTTTATTCATCTCCTAAATTTCTACATAATGGATTAAATTATTTACTTTGTTTTAGTAACTACCAGAGCATACTTGTAGAATGAATAGGTTAATAATACAAAGTTTACAAAGCTTGCATTAAATTAAGTTAAATTACACTTTTTACTTGCTTTATGGGTGACATTATTCTAAGTATAAATTTTAAATGACAAATATAAAAATACACACTGATAAATGTTTAAAGTAATTGATTATTATATGGTTTGTTCACATACAACAAGATACATGAAATGTATAATATATTTAGCACAAATAAAATTATTTAATCTTTTAGCTCTTAGTTGCAAAAAATTACCATTAAGCACTCCTTTTGAATACTTAAAGAAACTGGATTCAGATGAATAAGTACATATTATAAAACATTTTGAAGCTATCTCTCCTATCCTTATGTGAGTGGAGGTCCTATATTTTCTCTGTATGAAGATACGACTGCCCACTGTTGAGACAAAGAAAAAGAAAATAAAAAGACTTCCAAACAAAATACCATTAAAACGTGCTCTAACAAAAAACTGCCAAAAAAGATGAATAATAGACAACATCTCTAACAAGAAGTACAAAATATAAAAGCAGACTAAAGGTAAATGAACAATTCAAAGAAAAATAAACAGAAGAGAAATGGGCCTCAAAAGCCTAACCATTTAAATTGAGTGCAGACAAAAAATTCCAACAAAAAGTTTTATAAAGAGGAACTTCAACTAGCCAATAAACAACACAAAAAATATTCTGTGTTGTTAGTTATCAGAAAAATGCAAATTAAAATATCAATAACAGATCATCACATATCCACCAGAGTAGATCAATGAAAAGATAGAAAATACAAAAATTGATGATGATGTGTACATTAGTCAGCCTTCTCACCACTAAGCCAAAAAGATAACACTTGCAAGTAAAAGGAGAGATTTATTTTGGCTCACAGTTTAAGAAGGTTCAGCCCAGGCTAGTCAGTTCCAAGGCCGAAACAACATGATAAATGAACACTTCTTGACCCGTGGCAGGCAGGAAGCAGAGAGAGGAAAGGACCAGGGATCAGAATACACCCATCCAGGTGATGCCTCCAGTGACTTGTCCCCATTGACCAGGCCCAATTCATAACACCACATTCAACTATAAATTCATTGATGGATTAATCCATTGATGACTATAGCACCCCTGTGATCTAATCATCTTCTGAAATTCTCATCTCTGAACACAGAAGACTTTTAGAGGATATTTTAGGCCTAAACCATAAAATTATGGTAATGCCAGTGGGTTGTAAATGGGTAAGCCCACATTGGAAAACAGACAACATTGCCACCCTCTAACTGCAGAAATAAAATACCCAATATTCACAATTTAAAGGAAGAAATCAAAGAGAAAAATGGACAGTTATGGTAGAGATTTTAAAAATATCATTTAGAAACAATTTCCAATATCTTTATTAATTTAATGAATAAATTTCTTCAGAATAAAAAACATGAGATAGTTATGCCAACTATCAAACTTGGGAAATGATTAAGATAAAAATGAACCTGGTTAGAATTACATGGTATGCACATCATTTTCTGTATTTTTTTTATGTTTAAAACTTACTATAACTTATGGAAAAACTTTGGTATTTCAAGATAAGAAAATATTTGTCTTAGAGTCACAAGCATTCCCAAGAATATCAGTGGTTGATATTCATTTTGAAGTATAATGACAGACAATAAGGAATAAGAATCTTATGTTTTCTTGCTATGTCATGGCAAAGCAAAAATATCTCCACCAAAGTTTGTGAGGCTCGGGTCTAAAATGGAATAGAAAGGGCAGGTCCTTCCTTTTTGCATGTAGGCTTTTTTCCAGTCTCTCAGCAGTACAGTATTTAACATATGATTTGCCACAAGTCTTAACTATTATGTTTTCTTTTAGCATTTTATTTATCATCTACTGTGATTTTAGTCCAACTAGCTCTTGTGTTTTATTTTTAGTAATGCCTAATTTTAAATAATTTTTAAAGTTAAATATTTTATTACAGGTATTAGTTCCAAATCTAATTCTTCTATTTTTCTTCTCTTTTATCTTCCATATTTTAATAATGCTTTTAAATTTTTTTATCTCTTCCTTAAATTGTTTTTGTTATTGTTTTTGTAAGATTCTTGTTTCCTTAAGTCTCCTTTGATTCTAAAACACAATGGTTTCAGTTGCTTTGGTGAATTTGAATTCTTCTAGTCATTTCAATATTTTTCATTTTATCTTCATTACTGCTTTCAAACTTGCCAAACATCTTAAGCCTTGTTTCCCGATACATATTTCTAATTAGCTACTTTGTAATACCCTGTAAGTTTGAAGAAAACCAATGAGAGAAGCTAACACAAACATTAAAGAGAAGAAAATGGAGATTTTTCTCCTACATGCTAACTTACCCTTCCCCACATTATCCTTATACCTCCCTGTCATTCTTCTGTTATGGTTTCTACTTTCTCTCCAATCATAGCTTGACAGAGAGCCATGGATTTAACACTTTAATGATACAAATCCCACCATGAAATCATATACATGTATTAGATTTACTAGAATTACTTTTATATTTCATGATCATTTGATATTCTGTGAAGCATGTGTCATAATCTCATACCTTCACAATAAGCAATCATTCGACTGGGAAGAAAATGTACCAATCACATGAAAAGATGAAAATATATTGGTTTTTCTCTGTGCAGTGGTGTGTGCCTATAGTCCCAGTTACTAGGGAGATTGAAGCGGAAGGAGCTTTAAATACTATTCAGCTTTAAAAATAGAGAAAATTTTGACATTTGTAACAAGGGTGAACCCAAAGAACAACTGTGCTAAGTGAAATAAGCCAGGCAAAGAAAGACAAGTAACCCATGATTTCACTCATATGTAGAGTCCAAGATCAACAACAACTCAAGAAGCAGAAAGAAGAATGTTGATCATCTAGGGCTGGGTGTATGCGGGGTTGGAGCATTTTTGTACAGATATGGGATGAGTACAAAATTTCAGCTATATTGGAAGGCAATTTCAAGAGAACTGTTGCACAACAAAGTGTTATACTTAATAACAACATTTTGTATTCGTCAAAATTGCTAAGAGAATAAAATTTAAGTGCTCTCACCACAAAAAAAAAATGAGAAATATGTAAGGTAATGCATATTAGTAGCTTGAATCAGTCATTATAAAATATATACCTATTTTTAAATATCACATTGTACATAGTAAGCATGCATGTGTTTTGTCAGATTAAAAAATAAGTGTATTAAAAAAAAACAGTCAGTGGGTGAGGTGTAGCTCAGTAGTAGAGTCCTGGTCTAGCACACACAGGGTCTGAGTTTGTTCTCCATCCCCAAAATAAAACAAAACAAAAATAAAAAGCCAGTTAAACAAAATAGTAACAAAAACAACAAAATATGCTCTTCATGGACGCTCCTTCCCACGGAGAGGTTATTGTAACACTGATTTGACTCTAGTTAGAAAACTTTCCTGTCGAAGTTCACTAGAGAGTGTGATATTTTTCTAAATGTTTTAAACCATTCTTCTAATAGGATTCTTTGTCACTGAGAAAAATATAACAACATTTAAAATAGCAAAATGAGACATAAACACAAATTTGCTACATTATTAGATCAGCACTCTGGTTTCTGACTTTTTAACTGATCAAAGAAACACTCACTTTTGTAAACGCTCCTGATCCGCCCCTGACTTTCCTCACGTTACAATTTTCCCTCTCTGGCCTCGTTTAACCACGTAGTACCCAGTTCTCGGTGCATGTCAAGAAAGCGCTGTGACTCAGGGAGTATTTGCAAAGTGCTTTACACAAACCGGTGTGCAATCACTTGAGTTAAAAGAACAGTTTACGCTCTGTACTGCAAATAGCACAGCTCACAGCAATTGTAACTATTTTCATGCTGCCGATTTATTTTTTTGTTGGTTAATTAAAACTTTCTGCTTGCAATGACTTTGAACTACCCATGAAAATGCTTGTCTGCACTCAAAATATAAAGAGACATCTGCAAAAAAGCCTTCAATTAGATTTTTCAAGCACAGTGTATGTGTGCTTGGTATCAACATTTTGACATTTTTTTCCCTGATCTGATCAGTTAAGGTTATTGTTCTTAGTTTTTGTATACTACATTGACTAAAATTTATAATAAAACCTATTTACCAAATTAATAGCTTCCACAATTTTAATTCACATCTTTCCTTGACTTACAACCTGGATTAGAAAGTGATTTTTAAAAACGCTTTAGATTAAACTGCATTCTCCCTCCCCATTGTCCTCATTATGCTCTACTCTCTTTCATTTCTTCCAGAACAAGTTTAAAAGATTCTCAGAAAATGTAATATTTATAACTTTGAAATTATAAAAGTGAAATAACAAGCACAGTTTTATCTTTTCCTGTCTCTTGCACCTAGTCAGGCTATTTCCTTTTCTTTTTAAATTGTGGTAAAAGCAAAAACAAAGCAAAACAATACAAAAAAGCACAGCATGACATTAGCTACCTTTCTAACCGCTGACAAGTCGTGATTCTGCAGGCACAACTACATTCACACTGCTGTGCAAAAAGAAATCTCTCAGGTTCCTTCTCCTTGCCGCACTGAAGCTCTGCACGCACTGAACAGAAACTCTTCTTTTCTCCTCTCTGTCGTCCCAAGAATCACTGGACTTTCGTTTGTCTGGACTTTTTTGTTTGTCTGGACTTTCGTTTGTCTGGACTGACTTTGGCTACTTTAGAAACCTCCTTTAAATGAAGTTAGACAGTGTCATTCTGAGTCTGGCTTCACTTACCATAATATTCTCAAGGATTATCCTTCTGGTAGCATATAACAACCATTCCTCTTCTCTAATGGTGAATAATAGTGCACTGAACAACTTCTCTTGATCTATTCAACTGTCAAAGAACATCTGGCTTGCCTCCACCTTTGGCCACCATGAATAATGCTGCAATAAATACGGGTGTGCAAATATCTCTTCAAAATCACATTTTCAATCCCTTTGTATATGTAATTAACAGTGACATTTTTGTGTCACATTATAGTTTCCATTTTTTTTGCAAAACCACCATGCTACTTTCAATAGAATGTGCATCCATTTTACATTCTCCACAGTGCACAAGAGTTACAATTTATCTCCATCCTAATCAAGACTTACATTTCCTTTCTTTTTTTTCTAACTAGTGACGATGCTAATGTGAGGTGATATCTCATTGTGGTTTTAATTTCCAGTAATTAGTGATGGTATGTTTTTCATGTTTCTTGGCAATTTGCGTATCTTTGGAGAAATATTTAATCATATCTTTGAGCATTTTTTTTAGATTAAGCTTTATTTTTAGAGCAGATTTAGATTTACAGAAAAACTTAGCAGATGGCACAGAGATTTTCTGTGTATGCTCTCGCATGTATACAACTTCCCTCCACTATCAGCCTCCCCTATCAGAGTAGTCTCAGAGCTAATTAACCTGCAGTTACACAACGTCACTGCTCAGAGTCCAAAGTTTGTTTTTGAGTTGATTCTTATTGCTGTAGTCTATGAATTTGACAGATATGCGACAAAACAAATTCACTACTATAATTTCAAGCACAGTGGTCTCACTGCCCTAAGAATCTTTTGTGTTCCACCTGTTAGTCCTATCTCCTCTAAACACCTGCCTCCCAATTAATATTTACCACGAACTTGTTTAACTAGCTCCATAGCTTTTCATCTTTAGAATGTTCTATATTGAAATCTTACAGTATGGGGACTTTCGGGGTTGGTTTCTTTCACTGAATATTAGGCACCTCAGGTTCCTCTATTTGTTTTCATGGCTTCATTGTTTGTTTCTTCTTAGTACTGAATAATACTTCATTTTCTGGATGTGCCACAATTTATTCATCCATTCGTCTTCCGGAAGACATATTGGTTGCTTCCAAGTTTTGGCAATTATGAATAATGCTGTTATGTTTGTGTACACAAAAGCATTTGTGCATGTGTGGACATTATCTTTCAACTCCTTTGGGTAAATACCAAGGAGTGCGATTGCTGTAGAGTATTGTCAGAATATGTTTAATTGTAAAAAATCCCTACACTGTCTTCAAATTCAGCTGTAGCATTTTGCACTTGTGTGGTTATCTTTTAGGGAGGTAGACTCGTGCCCAGAGATCACTGCAAACAGCCACAACTGACTCTGGCCAGAACAGAAGTCCACTAGACAGAGGTCACATGTCTCCCCACGGCACCAGGGCTATTCCAGAGACTCTGTCTACAGGCACCTGGCTGGAGATTGAGACCAGTGTAATCTGTCCGGTGTTGTGTTAAGTTCCAAGACAAAGTTCTAAACTAACTACTTGAAATACCTTCAGCAAATAAAGTCTTTCTCTGCTGGCTGAAGTTGGCTAATTTTGTCAAAGGTGGTCTCTTGGTCAGCAAGGCTGACATTAAGCTGGGTCATACTGAACACTCTTGGCTACAAAGTTGTGGACGGTCTAGGCTCACGATGCAGGTGGTGGTGGTACAGGTAAAAACATGAGTCCCTTCCACAGGTCTCCGCCCAGCGCCAGTGCCAGTCTACAGGCTTCTTCCATGAGCTCTTCCTGGAGGACACCTGTGTTGCCCAAGGTCGGGTTATGTGGTAGAAACAGTCCCTTGGCCACCAAAGCCAATGCAGCTGGGCTGCACCTGACTCTCACGGCTGCAGAGAGCTCCATGGTCCCGGGAAGTGGAGCATGCCCTGTCCAAGGCTGGCAAAAACACAGGCAAGATGCGAGTCCACTCCATCAGCACACAGGACTCTGCTGGCTGCCAGGGCAGACCTAGAGCCTGCATCTGTGAGCTCTGGACTGCACAGAGGGTCTTGGTTTCTACCGCTGCTGGGTCTCACCACCTGGGCCTGCACTGAGCTCCGAGGCCATCAACTATGAAAGCTTTTGTGTCCTGTCCTCGGCAGATGGCATCGTCCTCCCTGCTCCACTCCCACAGATGGAGGAGAATCTGTGGATCAACTGCCTGGTCTGATCTAGCGCAGTTCCAGCAGAAAGGGCTGTGGGGCTCTGCCCAGAAGAAGCCCTCACCAGTGTGGAACTGGTATTAGCTTTCGAGTCTGAAGTCTGAACTGAGTTCTCTCATACTCTCCCGAAAAGTAGATGTCTCTACCCAGCGATACTTGCAGTTTCCTGGGAGCTGACGCCAGCAACTGCTCCTTCCCTTTCTTCTCCAGCGTGCCTTTCCTGTCCGCCTTAAGAGAACCAGGGATTACAGTCTTTCCGCAGGCCTACTTAGCTAGGTGCGGACATAGCTGTTCAAACAGGTGTATCCGCAAAGGAGGATTGCTGTGTGACCTTACCAAGCCACAAACATGCTCCGCCTCCTCATCTTTAGTCCCATCTCATGAACAATTTATTACTAAGTCTACGACAGTGTGATAGAGAACTGGTCACTACCTGTAACATCTAAAATTCAGTGTTTGGTATAAATGGCACACTTCAGGATATACTATGGATTCTTAGCTGAAATATTGTCTGTTCTGTAGCAATTTTTAGAGTAACATGAGCTATGTTCTAGTATTTATTTAGGAAAAAAGGTTCTGGCAAAAGATCTTAAATCAAAATTCATTGATTTCTCTCTCCTGGCTATGTCTGCATGGTGATGCATTTCCTCAGGAGTGATAGTTGAAGGGCAAGATACAGTGCCTCACAAAATAGTTGATGGGAGATACAGAGTGCAATAGATAAGGCTCCCCGTCCTTAAATTAATTTATTTTTGGTGAGATAACGCTATGCTTGAATGGCACTGGCAGCTATATTGTTCTTAGTGGAATACAGTGAGGCCAGAAGTACAAGGGCTGGATCAGTTCCAGTTCAAATACGGGTTGTCCTGCTTCTTCTTTTCTCTCTTCCTCCCTGCTGATTCAAGACTGGGGCCTAACTTACTGGTGCTCTTTCCTTCCTTCCTTCCTTCGTTCCTTCCTTCCTTCTTTCTTTTTCTCTGTAATCACATCATATCAAACTTGATTAAAGTAACCCCATCCAACTGTGACAGAATTCCTAATTATGACTCTCATGGAGAAGGTGCTGGAAACGGGGTGTGTGCTTGCACAAGTGCTCTGGATCTCCAAATTGTTAAGCATCCTCCCCTGAAATTCAGTCTAACCCTGAGATGCCAGCTCAGGTGAAACAATGGCCCACTGACTTATACTCTGCTCATATGCCAGGTAATAAATTTTATCGCATTGGTCCTTTAGCTTGCATTTATTTGGCTTCTAATAGGATTTTGTATTTTCTGCATGTTTAGAATTCGTTTGTAGTGTATCTTGTGTGTGAGTTTATTCTTTGCATTTTTTTCCTACTTGCTTCTACGGTCGTCTTTATGAACCCCTCAGATTTTAAAAATAATCCTTGACTGTCACAGCAGTGGTAGACTGGTAGTTCTTACACAATGAATCAGCATACTTTTCCAATAGCATATTGATAATTACATTAATCAAAGGACTAATAAATGGATTCCTTTTCTTTACTGTAGCTATGTTTGTATTACTCAGTACAATAGAAAAACAAGACATTTATGGATGTTTTGTGTGTTGAGCAATAGTTTAGATGTAAAATGTTAATGTAAACATTCCATTCTCATTTGAATTTTACTTCCAAATTTAAAATCTTGTAGTGTGAGTAAAAAAAATAGGTAGTTCAGATGTACTTCTGTATGTTGTAGAGATTCAACAAGAGAAAAAATAATGAAAAGCAATTATAAGTATTTTCCAGCAAAATTTTAGAACATACTGGTTTGAAGAATATTAAACAATCACATTATAAAATTATAAATGATCTATCTTAGAATTTATCTATCATTCTATTATACTATCTCCTGTTTCCTATGTGCATTCCTAAAATTTTATAAAATCTCCAAGTATAAAAATTGTAATATTTTAATATTGCCTGCTCTTCTAGGTACGATCACTAGTGAACTCTGAAAACATCCCATTTGTTTTCCTGAAAACACTTAAATATTGTAAGTGTTTTCAATAATAAATTGCTTCATAATTATTTGTTTAGTGATAGAAAGGATAATTATTGGTCTCTTTCAACTGATAAAACATCAAAGAACAAATAACATGGACTTTGTGTTTTCTGTTGTTCTAGACTAAATGCTAAAGCTGTTCTATTAAATGTACTCAATCTTTTCACAATTCAATTGTTTGCAGATGTTAAAATTTTTTATTTTGAAATAAGTATAAATAAAAATTGTAGTGCAAAGAGAGCCAATGAGCACAAACTTCACTGTTTCCCCCAGTGACTACCTCTTACGTAATTATAGCACACTTTCAAACCCGAATAGTGTCATTAGCACAATATATATGAATGTTCTATGCCATTTTATCATATGTGTATATAAGACTAATTTAATCAATAACCCACTTGAAATACAAAACTATTCCATCGCTGCCAACGCCTCTCTTTGCCATCCCTTTGGTGTCGCACAAACCTCTGCCCCTACTACCCATCAACTTGGGCAACCCCTGAGCTGTTCTTAATCCCTAAAACAGTATCAGTTTGAGTTGGTTATAAGAATGCAATTTTACAATATATAATCCGATGTAACTGTTTATTGTAACTGCACCCTCGAATGTCACTAAATTCTTGCATGCAGTGGAGCTTAAGGTCTGCCAAGTCTGAAGTGAAGGTTTGTATCCCAGCTATTTTTCGAAAATGCTGTCAGAATAATACACATGAAGGGCTGAGGAAAGTGAGTTGGATGGCAGAAGATTGAACGGAAACCTATTGCAACAGAAGCCGCACCCCATTCGACACAGAGCTCTGAAGACGGAGCTGAGCAGGCCTTTGACTGAAGTGAGGCTGATCAACCATTAGATGTGGGTTGATCTTTTAAAGGAGGCACAACAGTGGATGAAAGCCACTAGCTTTTCTCATCGTTGGGAGATGGAGGCATGTTGGCTCAGTTGAGGAAGAACAGCTCTGGATGGAGTACTCTCGATCCCTGCAAGCCCATGTTCCCTTCTAAGGCTCACTCAAGAAAAGGCAGCAAATTACTAGCTATCCTGCTTCCTCACCTTGTTGCACAAAAATGTATAGATTTATACTAAAATGAACTGAAATTTATATTTCTAACTTTATAAGTTGAATTTCAGAATATACAAAGGAACCATTTAACTATTAGACTTTCATTTATTCAAATGTAGAGACACTTCTCAATATATTACCAACTGCATAGCGCAATTTACATTTATTTCTTAAACATGCACCTGGTATGTTTTATAAATATTCAAGCCTATTTTAATGTGTATTAAGTGCTTTCCAACATTATAATGCTGTATTTAAAACTACACTTTAAATCAGTCTTTACTAGTTCAGAAAGGTTCACAGTCCCCATTAATTTGCTGAATTTTTATTCATCAGCATTTTAAAAATACAAACACATTTCTTCATGTAAATTTACTCTACTTTGAATATAAAAGGAACAATTAGGCTGAGACTATCTTAACCAATTAAATGTTCTACTGATTAAAAAATGATGTATGTGCACAGAATTTTCGTTAGGTTTGTAGCAAATTGTCTCTAGTTTATTTTCTCGCAGAAAATTGGCTTAATTTTACCACAAACAGAGAGGCACCATAATCATGACTTTAGCAACTGTTCTACTTTCCTAGTACCCAACAGCATTCACACAGAAACCTAGATTTAGAGTATGAACAGTAGAGTACCACTGAGTTATTTTATATTAGCAAAATACTGACCTCATAAATAATTCTTTCTGCACAAGCAATTTATAAGAATAAACTGTCACTGCCATAAAATGAGTTTATCATGTTTCTAAGTGATCTCAGAAAAATCTGCAGCAATGTAACACTTAAGTCTGGATCACCTCTCAGCCCAAGCAAATTCATGTCAGGATTCATCTAAAAATGAAGACATATTAAGATGCGTTTAGCCGAATCTTATTGAGCTTTACCCAACTATATGCATATGCTCCAAGAGCAGCTTTTTAGCTTTTGGTGTACAGCATGAATTCATTTTCTCCACCAAAAGCAAAATGGCCTTAGAAAGAGCTAAAAATGTAAATGTCAAGAGTCCCTGGGTTCCTGCTAAGCTTGTTTCCCCTCCTTGAACTCTGAAGATTGGAAGCAGCTTGAGTTTGAAGGGGATAGCTTCTACAAGATTATCCATTTCAATTTGGCCTAGGTTGAGAAAAGGGATTACTTTTTCTACAATAAAAACCTTCACAATTGCCAATACTGGCTTATAACGATTGAGTGCCGAGGAGACAAAGCTGCTAGAGGATTAGGGAGAAGGGCTGCTATTTGCCTGCTTAACCTCCAAGGTACGGGTGTTGAGCTACACAGAGTAATATCTAACATTACGAAAGAGAATAACTTCTTTCATATCTTTAGAGATACTTTCAAATATTTTGAAAAGTTCAGAGCAGACACCTCTATCTCTCTTTATTCATCCCTAAATTAGTCAATGAGAAAATTAGTTTTACAGACCCAGAGGTATTTTAGAAGTGAGAGGAATGCAACATCATGTCTCAAGTTATTTTTATATATTTATATAATTTAAATATCATTATTATCCATCAGCATTTTTGTTGTTTCTCTTTTGTTGTTGGGGAAAAGAGCCTAAGGCCTCCTGCATGCTAACTAAGCATGTGTTCTACCACTAAACTACACTCCCATTCAAAGATAGGTTTGTTGTTATGCCCATTTGGGGATAGGAAAACTAAGACCCAGGAGTGAAGGAAAGATTCATTACATTGTATGGTGAATAAGTGGCTGAACCCATGTCTAACCCCAGCTCTCTGTTTCTAAAAACATGTTCTTTTGATACTACCAGATATCATAATCTGATTATCTAACACATAATCTTCAGACTGTATTGTTTGGCCTCCATAATAATTTAAAACAATTCGAAATTATTTTCCAATCTCCAAAAAGGCATGAATTTTACACAAGCATAAAGAGCTGGCATTTCCCCTTGTCAACAACCAGCTGGAATTTAGCAGTGTTTATGCTTCTTAGTCGGCTCGTGGCTTCACACAGTCTCCCCGGTTCCTTTTGCAGCCCTTTCACCATTGTGGAGAGAGATAATGCTTGCATAACTTTCTCACTTATTGCTATGGACTCAAGTGCACATCCTTATAATTTATATTAAATCCTTAACCTGCAATTGGGCACTATACAGAGACAGAGGCTTTAAGGAGGTAGTTAATGTTAAGTGAGGTCAGACGGTAGGGACTTAATCTGATAGGACTGATGTCTGTAAGAAGAGGAAACGACCCCATAGAGTACTTGCCCCCTCTCTCCACACTGCTTGGAGGAAAGGCCATGTGGAAGACGCATGGAGAAGGTGGCAGGTCTTGAGCCAGGGAGAGATAGCTTTCCGGAAATCACCCTTTCCGGAAATTTTAATATCCCCATTTTAACCTGAAACTTACCAGATCATAATGAAATGGGGAGGGTCAGAAGATACATTTATTGGAAAATGATGGTATAAGAAGTGCAGGAAATAGGAGAATGTTTACCATATTAAGTAAGAAATAGTGGCTTAAACTATTCTGCAAGGTTTGTATCATTTACAAAGAGTATGTGACTTTATACATAACATGTTACGTTATAAAGTGAAATGAATATATAAAAGGAAGAATAGAGAAAATGGAAAATAGATAAAGCACCATATTTTCAACTAGATTTTACTATCCATGAGGAAACATCCAATTTCTGACCCATTTACTATTGCATTTCTAAGCCCTTCATGCTGTAGATGCTCAACAGATATTTGCTAAGAGAATGAATGTAGAGTCCACCCAAGCAGAGAAGAAGGAAAATAAAATAGACTGCATCTGGGAGACTAAATTTCATTCCTGATTCCTTTGATAACTGTGTCATGCTGCACAACTCCTTAGTCTTACCCTAGAGTTACTTTTATTTATTTTATTTATTTGTTTATTTTATTTATTTATTTATTTATTCATTTTTGAGACAAAGTCCTGCTATGTAGTTCAGGCTGGCCTTGAACTCACTATGTAGCCCAGATTGATCTCAAAATTGCTGCAATTCTCCTGTCTCATACTCATGAGTGCTGGGATTATAGGTATGTGCCACCACATCCAGATTATTATCTTTTTTAAATTGGTCAAATGAATGGATTAAATTCATCCTTAAGATTCTAGGACAGAGATTATTTTAAAAAATAAACTTTCATGTGGCAGTGTTCCAATAAATAGCAAGCATATTTTCCAAACAATAGGAAATGGTCCTCTAAACTAGCATATCAGCAAACACTATCATCCATTTTAAAAATATTATCATGTAAAAGTATAAAAATATTTATGTGATACGTCCATGTACATATAAAACATATGTCTAGAACAATTAGTAAAAAGTAACCATTGTTAGTATGTTATTATTTTAAATATTTTAAAAGTTTCACAGAATGGTCTACGAGTTACAAATAAATTAAGCTGTTCTTGCTGGGCTTCGGTTTTGACACTTGATCTGCCGGAATGCTTAGAAGTAACTCTGTAATACTTGAAATTTGATGAACATTTTCCAGTGCATTCTATGTAAGTTTTAAAAGCATAGTTGCGAAATCGTCTAATTTGCTCTCTGGGAGCACTTCATATGCTAAAGGAATTAGGATTACTTAAATAATTTTCCAACATATATTTGATAATGATTTATCAAATTAATCATATTGATGCCCTTCCCATAATTTGCCATGATTTCATATCCTACAATAGCTAAAAGTCACCTATTCTCCTTTATTCATAACCAGGCCTGACTTTCTTTCTCT
Source organism: Hystrix cristata (assembly GCA_004026905.1). Lineage (NCBI taxonomy): Eukaryota > Metazoa > Chordata > Mammalia > Rodentia > Hystricidae > Hystrix > Hystrix cristata. The sequence goes on along the minus strand of PVJO010003880.1, from coordinate 50,690 downwards.
TGCTCCCATTTGTATAAAACAGAAATAAGTTTTTAAACAAATAATTGAGTTCAACAACAAAGACAGTAACCTAACTTTATTTGAGGAAAAAAATGAAAAGCCAATTGATGTTAACCTTCTAAAAATTCAGAGATTTCTATAAAGTCTGAATGAAATGTCTGGTGGAAGAAGGGGGTAGTTGCAAGTTTTAGACATCCCTACAAATAATACAAATATTTTTTAGAATGTAAAACACAAGTATCTCCAACTACCTAAATGAATATAATACATTTAGATTATATTTTATATTGTATTCACTTTAATTTAAACTGTGTTTGGCATGAAGTTTCATCATATTTGTATGAAAGCAGATTATTGTTAGCTTCCCTTCTAATGAGAAATATCACAGTCATTTAATCCACTTCCACACTTTCTCAGTAGCCTGCAGGGTGCTCAAATGCAACTCCCAGCCATACACTACAGACGTGCACTTGTTGGTTCATTTGTTTATGCACATAAACCTATTAACTAGCACGTGCATGCTTGTATTACATTGTACTACAAGAGGGAGAATTGTATTTTCTCACTGTTTGTACACTCCATCAATCTTCTTCTCCCAGGATAATATGCTTTCTATCATCAGTAAAAATCATGCAATAAATATTCAATAAATTGTTATTCTTTGCTAACTATGTGCCAGCCGATTTTTACTAGACACTAACGATTCATCAGTAAATAAGAAAGACCTGATCTCTGCCCTGTGAAGCCCATTATCTGATAGAAAAAGGCAAACAACAAACAAGGAACAGCCATTCTTATGAGCATTAAAACAAAGCAAAGCAGAGTGGCATGTACTGTTGCGTGAACATTGTAAAAGGTTTAGCTTAGTTTAGAAAGTCAGGGATGGCCTCAAAGAGGAACGTGTTTGCGATTAGACTCACAGAATTACTGATATTTAACGAATGACGTGGAAAAAGTATTTCAGATTTATCGAGGAGCCCGACAGCAAAATTAATAGGAAGGTGTAATCGGAATTCTGTAAGTTCTGACAGTAGAGTAAACTGGGAAAGTCGTGTCTGGAAGTGACACAGAGTGCGGAGAGTGAGCATCTTTGAGTCAATGGAAGATTCTGAGAGATGAGGAAAGAGAGTAAGAGTTGCTTTGCAGTATACAAAATAAGTGTAATTTATATGCTACTTAGAAAATTATATCACATACAGAAAAATAAACACACATTCTTAGGCTAAAATGACAAGAAATAAAATTAATAGACACTTTGCTTTGCAAACTGTATGTAAACAAGTATCTAAAATAGTTTGATAATATCTCCTATTTTCATGACCTTCACAACAATGAAATTATCTCTCATGCCTCTTCTTGTCGCTCTTATTTTAACCTCCATAGAAACAGGATACATTATTAGGTAAAAATCTTACAAAGAATTTGGAAAATAAGGAGAAAATGCTAACTCATAACAGAAAAAAAAAAACATGATAAAGACATAATGAATGAGTGTAAAATAGAGATTAGCAACAAAATATTAAAGAATTATTTAAGCCATCTCAAAGTTTCAAATAAGAGTCATTTCTATGTTTACTAAAAACTGTAGGGATAGCAGAGGGTTGAGGTCAAATGTAGTTCCTGAAATGGATCTTGTTATAGTTATCTATATATTTTTCTGTCTTAATGATTAAAAATAAGTTAATGTAAGACACTGCTAGTGCAGTTGAATACAATGTTTGTTTTCTTGTCTGAGATGTTCAAATGTAAGTGAACTGTATGCTAAAAAAAAATTCCTCGTAACTGCATAAACTCGTTGTAGTAAAATGCTGTGCTACACTGGGAATCTACAGCTGTTGTTATTTCCGGAGAAGTGTTTAGATATTGTGAAATCGTCGGACAATTCAGCCTCCTTCTTTTTCAGCAATGGAACAAGCCAGCCAAGTAAGTCGTCTAGGGGGCACTTATCAAAGTGTAAATCTCCACACGATAGCTTGCTGTGGCTCAATTAATCAGACACATTCTTTTGCACATTGTGAAGGAATCACAGATGCAGAAGTTTGGATTTTTTCCCAGAAATGACTCTGAGAGCAAGGGCAAAGAGGCAACTGTGCTTTTGTTCTACTTAAGCATGACCCCATCTCAGTTTTGTAAATACTGAAATGATAAGCCAAGGCAGAAAACCCTGTGCTATTTAAAGTTTCACCAAAGACTTACAAACACCTGCTGAGGGATTTTTCTTTCTTAACCTGGCCACTGTTCATAATCCAGAGGAAAGAGCTGGAGATGCTGTGTTTCCTTTCTCTCCCTAACAGCAGAGGTTGAAAAGGTAAAAACTTCAGAGGCATTTCATTGTGGCAGGAATCAAGTAACCTAGCAGGAGTACTGCATCTATAAAAACGATTTCCCCCCACCGAGTCCAAGTCTTCCCATCTTTTTTTGTAGCAATGACATTATGCAGATATGGAGAAATAAAGTTAACTTATTTACAAGTACTCCCTAAGACTGAATAAACATCATTTCTAGAGGTAGAAATAGTAACAGAGCAGGAAGTGTGGCTCAGTGGCAGAGTGCTTACTTAGCATGTACGAGGCCCAGAGTTGAATCCCCAGGACTGACAAGAAAAGCTAACAGAAATAGTTACAGTGCACAGTGCCCTGCTTATCTCTCTCGGCAATATTTCAATAAAGCATTTGTCACTTGGTTAGCACTTACCTGCCTACCATTTGCAGAATGTCTCAAAGCCCTTTCTACAATAGGCAACAAAACTAAAAGAAGGACCTTTTCCCTAAGGCTAGGGATAGGGTTAGGGGTGGGGGTAAATTAATTAACTTTATTCACTGATTTTAACGCTGAAAATTTCTGAAAATTTCTGTTTTCCATGGAAGAAAAGGAAACATGTACACAAATTACAGAATTGCACCCCGTGAAGCCGCTGCTGTTTGTACCCTGCTCCTACCTCCATAGCTACCCTCAAATGTCACATCCAGAAGTGCTTTTGTCCATGAAGCAAAACAGATGTACAAAAATTCATGGCCCAAAAAACTGTCACACAGTGAGAGTATCCGCCCTCTCAGAGATTTCAAGGAATAACTGAGCATCAGCGGCCCACTCGGGAATACCCGTTAGTTTGGCCGCCACTCTCTCCCAGTGCTCCCTGAAAGTGCCCCAAATCCTTATTTGTGCCCCAATAGTCATATCAGTCTGACTTTGGGTGACCCAAATCAATAAACTATTGCTATTGTGAAGCATAGTCAATGATCTTCTGGTATTTCTAAGATACTGTTCTGATTCGGTATAACTTAAACTGTAAGGCTGAGGCAAGAAGTTTGCAAATTTGAGCCCACCCTAAACAACTTGGCAATTTAGCGAGACCCTATTTCAAAATAAAAGAAGGGCTAGGGATGTAGCTCAGTACAAAAGCCCTAAATTCAACCCTCAGTACTTCAAAATAATCCTGGTTCCTTATACAAAAACTTATTCGAGACGCATTTTCTTGTCTTCTTTGGCCGCAGTTTAAAGAGGACAAATTTTACTTCAGTTTGTCCAAGAACAACAATAGGTAAGAGTCTCTTATGAGCTCCAAATCTTGCTTTTGTTGTTCTTTTTCTTTTCATTCTTCCTGTTTCTTTTTCTGTTTCTGTTTCTTTTTCTTTTCATTTTGCCTTCGCACAGTGACACAAAGAGCCAAGTAAGAAATACCAGGAATGAAAGCCTGAACAGTGACAGGGAAGGTTCAAAAAACACTGACAATATGAGCAAAGTAGTATCAGTAACAGTGAAGAAATGAGTTGTTAATGATGCAGATTGTAAGCACACTTAATCCATGTGAAAAAAATAAAGTTTGAAAATATAGGGCTTCAGTTCAAATAGAATAGAAACACTAGTGTGGCACTGAGGGTGGAGTTTCAAATCGAATGGCTTTGGAATCTACCTCTGGGAATGGAGGAGCACACTTCCGGGTTGGGCGGGGTTATGAAGGTGTGGCCTTAGGAGATCTATCTGGTCCCTAGCTTCTTCCCATCTGGCATTCTTTCCCGCCCTGGCCAAGCGCACCATGAACGAAGTAGCTTTGCTTTGTCACACTCTTCTGCCACGACGTCTCTGCCCCTGAGCAAGCTGGTCACGAACTGAAACCAGGAGCAAACTGAACCTCTGCTCATGGAAATTGTGGGTATTACGCACTGTGTTCCTGTGATGGAAATAGGTAATAGGGGACAGAGGAACTCGAAAATCATCAGCACAAATTCTCTTAATTCTTAGTCTACATAACAGACCATATTTAATCTCCCATGATTCAATTCCATGAGATATTGGGCAGCAGTGAAGTTGTTTGACATTACAGAGATTTTATTAAAAATTGAAAATATGTGTTAATCAGAAGCTATAGGATAAAGAAATTAGAGACCATGCTCTAAAAGCATAGTTGATCTCTTTGTAACAAATGAACGATTTTTTTCACACTATATCTGACACAATAGAAACACAACTCTACCAACCAAAATTGATCTTCTCATCTGCTGCCAAATATCTTTCTTTGTCTTAACATTTCTAAGAAACGGGTAATATGAGAAGGAAATGGAATATAATAAAATGTGAAAACTGAGACATATTTTAAATCTAAAAAGTATTCGCAAGTTCTCCAAAATCAATATTCAACTTTGCACAATTCTGCTTTCCATACACACCAGAACACATTGTCTTCGCTGTAATTAAGTTGCAAGGCACCCGCTAATACTACACTTGCCATCACATGGCCAAGAAGAAAAGGCTGAAAAGAGTGGCTGTGGTTGTAGTAGTGGTTGGACCATCTGTGCTGCCAGGACTGTAAAATATTTAGATCTGTTCACTACACAGATGGAGGCCCCATTTCAGGAAAAGCAGTTTCTTGGGGAATATCTTTGATCTGCGTTTCCACTTTTTAGAAGTTTTTGAAAATCTTAACAATACAAATATTGAAAGGCAAGAATTCTAAAGAATTGTATTTAAAAATAAAAAGTGAGCAATGTAGTACTTCCAATATAGCTTCATATTTTCTCACCTATTGAGCACCAAATTAGGAAGGTAAGAATGTTTCTTCATAAAATGAATTACAATGACTTGCAGGATATTTAAAAATTTATGTACAGGTTGGAAGTTTTATCCTTCACTGGGCATTCTTACAAGTACCAATGCTTTTTACAGTTTCTCTAACAGCTTCTGCCAGATATGTTGGAAGATCTTGAAGGTGGTACAAGATGGAGAAGACAGGCTCTCAATTTTCCTTCACGCCAGATTTCTGAGATTTCCATATCTCATACATACATTCCTCTCTCTGTATCTTATACAACGCCAGAATTTCAAGAAATTGGAAACTTACATTGCTTCACTCCAACTTTTGTAATGAGTGAAATATTCTTAAGCTGCATCTGTTCCACAAAAGGTCTGAATCTAATGTGAGGGTTCAATGGTTCTAATGATCCAATAGTCTGATTTGACAAATGTAGTTATGTTATTATGTAGTTAAAATTTTCAATGACTCCCCATTATGCTCAAAATAAAGATATAACTTTTTACATGGTTCTTGATATTCTTTTTTCTTTCATTGAGCTAACTCTTAATCATTCTTTAAGATTTAAGTTGAATAGCTCTTCCTTATGAGAAATCTTAACATGAATAGTCCCATAGTCATTGCATGTTTGAGTCTTCCTTTCTCCTTGCCTTTATTGCTCAACTATCTTTAGTCCTTTTCATTCTAACTTTTAAATTCATGCAAAACATATTCATCCATTTTTCTGTCTCCAAACCACTCTGATTTCTCAACAATGCTACTTCAATAGTCTTTTCATTTTCTCTCTTTCCTTTGCTACAGTCCAGTCTCCACACAGCAACCACTAAGCTTTAAAATACAAAAATTTAGGTGATTTGCTGAGTCTTGTCTATGACAGCTTTCTATTGAATTTAGAAGAAAAGAAGAAAAAAAAAGCAAAGAAAATTCTCTACTGAGATCTACCACACATGCATGATCTAAATCTCTCCTACTTCTCAGGCATAATTTAATACATCTCTCACTTGCTCATTATGTTCTAGTCACAATTTCCTTATTTCTGTTCCATAAGAACCCTAAATTTATTTTCCTATGATTACTTTCCTTTGAATGGAATGCCATTTCTCCGATCTTTGTCTCCAGTGTGTCATTGCAGGAGGCACCAGAAAGGTGCCAGGGTTCACTGTCCAACCAGCCACCTACTATAGTTCATGTATTATTCATATGACTTTACAATCCCAACACCTCGAGGGACAATTCCTTGGGTAGTCATCCCTACTGACCTTGTTGATCTTGAGATCAATCTTAAGATCAGATCTTGGCACATAGAACACTAAAGCAATAGTGGATTTCTATAAATTTTTGTTGAATAATGAAATCAATGACTTGATGAATGAATGGCATTTATTAGACTTTATACTGCACACCATGTGCAATGCCATGGCTAGTCATAATAAGCACTCAATGAAAAAATTTTGAAGATAACTAATTTTACTTAATTTGTTTCACAAAGGCTATGAACACTATTTTCCTCCTTCATAAGCATGTTTCATTTGTATGCCAATATATAATGTGGAAAGAAATAGACATAGGAAGGAAATGGGCCTTGGGTGGGCCATGTCCAACACAGGATCTATGATGACCAAAAATAGATTGCCAATAAAAGTGAGCCTGTAGATACCCAAGTATTGTGAAATTTCTAAGGAAAAGGATAGCAGAGAGAATTTACACTTGTTCTCTAGAAAACTGAGAAATATCAAATGGATAATTCTAAACAAGTAAATTATATAGAAGAATGGTTTCCATTGAACAATGAAACGGTGAACCAAAAGAGAGAACCAGAGAAAAATTTTAGTGAAGACGACGTTTTGAGAGAAATAAGGTCAATATAGTATCATTTCTTTGAAAAAAAATTTTTAAACACCTTCAAGGAAATTAGAGCAAGTTCTAACATGAGCATAATTCCAGAAAATCATAATAAATGCAAAGGAGCAAAAAGCAAAGGCAAAGATTTACTCTCAGCTGGATGATCACTAAAAATAGAAGCCATATTCCATGATTTTAAAGAATATTTTGAAAATAACAGCCTTTCAGTAAAGACTATTAGGAAACCTGAATGCTGACATGCAGAAGAATGAAACTGGATTTTCATCTCACACCACATTAGAAAATCAACTCAAATAGATAAAAGATTTGAGTATAGTATAAGACAGGCAACACTCTATGATATTGGCCTGGACAATGATTTATTGAATAGGACTCCAAAATCACAGACACACCCACACCCACACACACACACACACACACACACACACACACACACAAATAGAAAAGTCTACATCAAACTAAAAGGTTCTTGCACAGCAAAGGAAAGAATTAACAGATGAAGAGAAAACTCAGAGACTGGATGAAAATATTTGTAGATCATGAATCTTATAAGGAACTCAAATTACTAAATTTTAAAAAAGGGCAAAGACATGAATACACATTTCTTAAAAGACATGAATGGCCAACAAATACATGAAAAATATCCAACCTCTCTAATCATCATAGAAATGCAAATTAAGACCATAGTGAAATAATACCACATGCCTGTTAGGCTATTATCAAAATAACAAATAATAGCAAGAGTTGGTGAGGATGTGAAGAAAAGAGAACCTTTGTACATTGTTTCTGAAAATGTAAATTAGGGCAGCTATTTTGGAACATATTTTTATTTTCCCTCAAAAACCAAACTAGGATTGCCACACGATCCAGAATTGCACTTCTTAGTATAGATCCAAAGGCATGAATTCAGTGCTCCAGAGACATCTGTTAGCCCATGTTCATTTCAGCATTATTCATAGTAACAAAGGTAGACCAGCAACCTAAGTCCCCATTGATAAATGAATGAAGAAAATGTGATAGATAGATAGACAGACAGACAGACATAATTGAATGTTATACGACCTTTAAAAAGAAGAAATTCTGTCATTTTCAACAACACGGTGAATGCTGGAGGACATTATGCTAATTGAAATAAGCCAGATACAGAAAGACAAATACTATGTTATTTCACTTACATGTAAAATCTAAAAAGTCATTGTGATAAAAATAGTAGAAAGAAGTCCTGTTGGAAGGGAAGAGAGATGAATAAAGGGAATATACTGATACAAAGTTACAAAGTTTCAACTGGACTATAAGAATGTGATTTTGTGATCAGTCACGCTGCATACTTGAGTGCGCACTCACTAATACCTGAGTGAGCAAGATTAACAATAATGTACTGTAACTTTCAAAATTGTTAAAACAGAATTTTAATTGTCTCATTACAAAGAAAATGAGGAATTGATGAGGTAATGGATGCATTTACTGCTTAACTGAATCTTTCACTAATGTATATGTCGACCGAGACATCACACAATGCATACAATTATTATTTGTTCATTAGGAACAAAAAAGAAATAGAAGTCAGAAGTGTACTGATCTCTTCAATATTTCCCATGAAAAATTATTTGGGTACTTCACATATAACTTTAAAAATAAAATATTGAAAGGATCATGTGCATTCAGCCCCACACATTTGGTAAGGCTATAATTGAAAAGTGGTTAACTGGGGCCTGAAAAGCCCTGACACCACAACAGCCATTTGTTTTTCCTCTTCATCAGAACACGCGAGACTTACAGATTACAATTCCCGTCTTTAGTCAAGGGCAGCCAGTCAGTAGAATTTCTCTTTTTTTTTTTTAATTGACAGAAAATTGTATCTAGCATGTACAGTATGATGCATGAAGTATAAAATGACTAAATCTAGCTGGCTAGCATATCACCTCATATAGTTACCGTTTTTGTGGTCATGTTTAAGATCTGATGTCTCAGCCTTTTTCAAGGATATGATGTGTGGTGTCGCTAACTGTAGTTCCCAAGTTGAACAAGGATCTCTGAAATTCATCCCTCTGATCCAACCCGTCCTCTGACCAAACTCTCCCCGAGCCCCAGCCAGCTGCTCGGCCTTGAGTGAGCACCCTTCTACTCTCTAGTTCTGTGACATCTACGTTTTTAGATTCCAAATGTGAATGAAATCATGCAACACATTCGCTACTAAGATTTAATGCGAAAAAAATGTAGACTACACGAAAAGATCTTGATTAAATTCTACTGTTTAAAAAACCCTGCTGGTGAGAGCTCTTCCGCTATGTGCTCCTCCCTACTCTCTCTGGCAGATATTTAAAGAGGATTTCAAGTCTTGTGGGACTGCTGCCCCAAGGAGTACAGGCTGTGGATGGTGCCTGTTGCCAGCCAGCGTCCGGGCTCCAGACAAAAGTGTATCATAGAGGTCAGGACACTTCCATCATTTGTTAGAGGCATTAGGCTGGTCTCAAAGGTGTTTATGATCCCTGGGAAAGTCCCTGTTTCTGCTCCGTTTACAAGCAAGTCAGCAAAGGAGAAAAAGATTTGGGCCAGCAGCAGGTGAGAGTACTCAATGCAAGACTAATTTACAAAACTTGGACTTAGAGGTTTAAGAGTGAATAGCTTAATAGTCCTAATTTAGTAGTTCTATTCTCATATAAGGAGATGCTAAAGTAAATTCATTCTAAAGGAAAGTTATTTCAATTTATGTACTCAAAATTTCCAAATTAAGGAGAAAATCAGAGTAAACCAAAAGCAAAATCAAAACTGTCATAAAACAGTTAAAATCTAGACAAGCAAAACCTATATGTAAAACTCACTGTTAATTCCACTGTTTTGAGATAATTTACACCTCCATTTGAGATTTATTCCTTGACTATTTTTTCTATGATTAGGTAAATATGTATCTTCTATTTTATAATGTGGAACTATAATAGATTTACCAAATTTTAATCTGATTTTATGTAAAAATAAATCATGGAGATATATTTTCACAAAATGTTTTTTATCTTAGTCTTTTAGATAAAATTTGCAAACATAATACACAAAGCTGAAAGTAATTCTCATGGGTTTTGAGAATTATTTTTAAGAGATAATATACAAATATTTTGTTAAAGATTTTGGTGTTCATATTCAAGATAACTTTTTTGTAATATGATTTTCTTCTTAATCTAAGTCCTTGTCAACTTTGTTATCAGGGCTATGCTGACCTCCATAATAAGTTGGAAAATGTTTTTTCCTCTAATCCTGTTTTTTGAAATAGTTTTCATAAAATTGGTTTCATTTCATCTGTAAATGATAGGCATTGGAGAGAGGAGGAGGAGAAAGAGAGAGATAGAGACTGTGATTATTTGTAAATCTATGTCTCTATGTATCGAACTATACCACAGGTGTAAAATTACACTATTCAGATTTTCCAATATTTATTCTGTTCAGACTAATAAGCCCTATCAAAACTGAGTTTAAAAAAGAAAACATGAAATACCAATATTAAGAATGTAAAGAGAATATATCATGATAGACTATGCAGAGATAAAAAGAACATGTAAAAAGTACTTTATGACAATAAAGTTAGTAACTTTGATGAAACAGACAAATTCCTCAAGGACATGAACTGATAAATTATTGGTGTTAGTTTGTTGTATTGCATTGTGTATTAACGATGTACCAAGTTATTTACCTCAAATCCTACTGCAAGACATTTGATAGGACATATCTACTATATCCACTATGATAAAGCAGTTCAAAGCACACTCAACAATAATTTAGAAGGTAATTTATTTGCTTAAAGAACCTAATAATTAAAAATCAGGTTCACTACTTTTTCTTCTTATTTAAGAATAGCAATATATATTTCTATTATCCCTATATTTTATAAAACTGTCTGAAGGAATTATTTTGGTCCTTCTCTTCCAGAATCCACCCGAGAATGTTTCTTTCACTAAAACAATTAGGATAATGCAGGGAATCTACAACCACAACTCTTCTTGACTTAAGCAGGGTGTTGACATCTCTCAGAAACGAAAGAATGAGCAAAGAGCAGCTGGCCTTTTCAAAAAAAGCTGAGAAAATTCACACTTTCCTGTATCAGGCCACAGACTGTAGAGAAGGCACCATGCAAGAGTGTAAGATGAGCTGAACTCTAAGGCAGTTTTAGACTGCGGACTTTAGGGAATTTGTTTTCTGCAGGCCTCTCAGGAAAGATCATAAGAAGGAAAGGCAGACAGCACATTGGAACGAGCCCACCTTGGTCATTCAAGAAGATGGTAGGTAAGAAGTTTCTTAGGTACAGACACAAATCCCTGCACACTCCCCAGACCCTTCTGTCCTATGATGCAGATGATTTCAGCTGTTGAGACAGCAACAAATGCTCTTGCTTCAAGGCTGCAGGCAAGGTGGCTTCTTCCAGAGGAGTAAAGACAACAAAATCTGTCTCTTCAAAAAATATAGGCAAACTAGCGATGCCCCAGACACAGTTATACCTGGCTTCTGGGGGTGCAACAAATTCAAGTCTTCTCTGCCCCTGGCACATGTGATCCCAAACTGTGCAAAAAGAGCTTTCCAGACTCACAGGAAGTGTTAGTGAACTTCTTGTTCCCCTGAAGACAGAACACAAGAGTAGATTGCTGACATAACTCCACCTCAATGTCTCGGAGCGCAGGGTTTCTCTAAGATACATGGACAGTGACAATAGAAAGCTGTCCTTGCCTTTACTGTAAGTCTACAATTAAGAACCATGCTGAAGTAGTCTGCTGTCGGGGAAGCAAAAAGAGCTCACACAGAAACTCCCTGAAGAGCAGATGAGGAAAGAGAGGAGAGTTTAGGGAACATAAGAACATAGAAGGGTAATATAAAAGTAATAAGTGATACTAGCTTTCCTCCATATCTATACGAAGCAGATGACTTTGGCAGCCTAATAAATGTTGTGAAAATGAATAGACATAAATAACTTGTGTAGACATTAAAATGAAAAGAGAATATTTAAGAAACTTTTTTGATTTTTCTGTAATAAATATTTTGAAACCATTATTTTTTTTTAACTTTAGCATTAGAAAATAATGCAGAGATCTTAGAATTGTTAGAAGGAATTAAGCCCATAACTGAATTTAAATTGGCCACTATAATTATCAAATGCTGACATCCTTATTTCTGATAAGGAAACAGAAATGATGAAGAAATCCCCTTTCCTTAATTCTAATTCTTTCTTAGCTTTTTAAAGAAAGAATATACAAAACTGAGGAAGGGAAAAGTCTAATGATATATTTCTCTGCCAATGAAAGTTGTTCCTTTATTGGCAACTAGCTTTGTTTCTAAACGTTATGAAGCTTCTTTGTATACATCTATTCTGGAAATGGATTCTGTCTTAAGCACCAATCCCCAGGCGGCAGCAAACATCAAATACATGCTCCTCTCCATCTTTCATCCTCCTTGCTCTTGGATTCTAGTGACTTTTTCATCAGTGATAATGAAAGATATTATGATATTCTACATCTAAACCAATTGATTGTTCCATGTTAGAACTTATATCTTACAGAGCCTTTTTAATCATATTTTATGTGGGAAGAAGAAAAAAGTCTTAAATATTCTCTAATGCAGCAAGATATGTGATGTGAACACATAACTTTGGTACCTAATTTAACATCAATTTCATCACATCAAAATGAGGTTTATTGATCTAATAAACCTGCCTATGTCAGAGATTTTGCTTAATTGTTTACCTAGGCTTTTTTTGGAAAGACTAAATGTTGGGATGCTTATATAAAAAACACTGTGGCACAGGGAAGTGTTGAGAAGAAATATTAAAGAGAAAGTATAACTTAAATTATAGATAGTACGATGGTTAGATCAAAAAGAAACCACACTAACAGAGTAGATAACAAGATAGTATCAGCAATATGCTACTAAGAAATTTGCTTTATTTCATGTCTAGATATGGTGGAACCCTTCTGACTGTCCTTTGCCCCTAACTGCCTGAGGACTTCTATTTTTAGGATTTATAAATGAAAATAAAAAACAGACTGTGAGTTAAAACTCATTTAAGAAGCTGTCATTCTGATAATGTAATAATCATGAGATCTAAGAAATTCATAGTTTGTTAATTTAATGTAGTGTCTCATCTTAATATAACCCTTTCCCCAAAACACTGAAAAATTACCTGCTTCTTTGACCTTAGGAAAAATGATTATTTTTGAGTTGGCTAGATTTTTCTGAAATTTAGAAATATATCAAATATTATTATTAATAATTTTGGCATATTTTAAACATAGTTATTTTCTCTTACCTAGGGAAGAATGCATATAAATCTTTCCTCATTTTAATAATATATACACATATTAAATTCTTTACTAACATCAGAGGCTGCACTTTACATATGCATTTCACTTAATCTTCAAAACAACACTATGATACACCAGCATTATTCAGCAAAGGGAACTTAAGCTCACAGAATTTAATAATAGAGAGCAAAACTGAAATGTGAACTCAGAAATTTTGGTCCTAGGGTCTATGTGCTTAATTGTCATATTAGTTGCTGTATATAAAATTTCAACATGAAAAACTATCAACTCATTTGTGTTTGTGTGATAAAAATGATAGAAGATAGGAAAGCTAATTACAAATACTACTTTCCCAGTGATGTCAGGCTGGCTCAGGTGTTGGTGAGAATGAAGCCTGTCGAATGAGGAGTGACCCCAAAGAAGGATTTCTTGAATTGTCTAAAGAAATTCATCTCCCGACCATAGAAGAGGGATCCCCATATTATTCGTCGCTATTACCTGGAGGCTCTTCCCCCTCAAATTATCAGATGTCCTCTGCCACCCAGCTCTTTCCACTGTAGATGAAAATTCAAAGCTTTCAGTCATGGAATTTCAAGAACATGAATTCTTCCAGTAACCTCAAAGAAATTAGAAGTGGATCATTCTTTAGTGGTTCCCCCAATATGAATACAGTTCAGCGACCAAACCGACTTCAGGTTTGTAAGGCCAGGAGTAGAGCAACCAAGTAATCCATACCCACATTCCTGTCCCACAGAAAGTTCATCATCCCAGCAGTATGTAGACCAGTTAAATAAATGAGATTTGGGAATTTGAGCTGATGCTATAATGCTGTGAGATTTGAGGGAATTTGAAATACGGGATATATCTTGCACAGGAGAGGGCCATGAATTCATGTGGGCCGGAAGGAGACTACGGTGGAAAAGCCCTACAATGACCCCAATTACCAATTCCCTTGCACAGCCTGCTGTCCTTGGACATGACTGGGACCCAGTGACTTGTTTCTAATGAACAGATGCTGGCCAAGGCGATGGGATGTCACTCCCATGATTATATTATATTGTGACTCTGTCTTAGCATAGCAGGTAGAAAAACCCACTATGCCTGTCTTTGAAGAAATAAGACACGTACTTTGAAAGCACCTATGGAAATGCTCACAAAGTAAAAACTGCAGGTGGTTTTTGGATGCTGAGAATAACCTCCGGCCAGCAGTCCACAAGAAACCATCAAACTGCTCTGCTCCATTGACAACGAGATACCTTGTGCCAACAGTCTGAGGGAACTTGGAAGCAGAGTTTTTCTTAATCATGCTTCTAATGAGTCTGCAGAGCAAGCCAAAATCCAGACTGTGGCTTCTACCATAAAGCAGAGGACCCAGCTCAATGGCACATTGTGATATAATAAGCCTATGAAGTATCGGAAGTGACTAAACTGTAAAATTTTTATACAACATATACAACTAGTACAATCATGTAACAAAATTATACATCTATCAAAACACCACATGATGCCAATAAATACATAAATTTTATGTATCTATGTATCAAATCAAAATAAGGGTAAATGAATTTTAAAATTGACTATGAATGAGAACTTAAAGATTGGGGAAAACTAAATTTAAAGTGAGCATTCAATAGGTCAGATAGACAGATAAACCCTCCAGGGAAAAAGTCACAGGGCAGGAGCTGCCTGGCGCTCAGCCCAGCCGCCACCACCCTCACTGCTAGTGCAGCCCAGCAGATCCCTTGCAGGGAGGCAGGCCCAGGGCCAAGACGCTGTGCAGGGCGGGCCCCCTCAATCCTGTGGGAATCGTGCACCAGAAATAGGGAGGACTGCAGTGAGGCTGGAAGGAGTGACCGCCAGAGTGGACAGTGCAGTGTCAGGTTTCCTCACCCTGGCATTTGGGTTCTCATGGCACCATGAGTCCGAGAGAGACTGGGGAGCTGAGGCAGAGTTAGAAGAGGCAAGCGATGGGGGTGCTGAGACATGGCCGGGGCAGTCCCGGCTCAGGCTGTCATCTCCCTGCACCAGAAATGTCAGGAAACACAAGCCAGAGAGAAATCGAGGACTGCGGCAGCTGGGACCCAAAAGCATCAGGGTCAGAGAGAGACCTCCAGATCAGCATTACCTGGGGTTATATTCCCCCTCTAGATACCATCCCCAAAGAGTTAAAGACAGCATATTACAGAGATACATGCATATCCATGTGTACAACAGCATAATTCATAATAGCTGAATCTTGCAAATGGCCTATACATCCATCAGCAGATGAGTGGATAAAAAAATGAAAAAGAGACCAATAAGCATCTGAAGGAACCAGTAACTAAAATTAACAATAAGTTCAAAGCAGGCAAAAATAAGCAGATAAATGAATTGTGTAAGACAAGGCAGGATATAAAAAACAATTCAGTGAAAAGACAAAGGTTCTAAAAAGAACAAGCAGATGTAATATAAATGAAAACCTCAATAAGTCAAGTAAAAGAATCAGCTAAAACTCTTGGAAGTAGACAAGATCGATCAGAAGAAATAATATCAGGATTTGAAGACAAGGTAGAATACTAGAAAATTCAGACAGTTCAAAGAGAAAAGAATAAGAAAAAGTGAGCAGATTATTCAAGAGCTCTCAGATAAATCTAAAAGAAAAAAATTAAGACTGATTGGCCTAGGAGAGGGTTAAAGATTTTAAAAATCTATTCACTGAAATTATTGCAGAGAACTTCCCAAAGCTGGGGAATGAGAAGAAAAAGCAAGTAAAGGAGATACTTAGGACCCAAAATATACATGATTAAACTCATCACATTCAAAGTGCCATATATTCAAAACAAAGAAAGATTATTAAAAGCTGTTAGAGAAAAGTGTTAAACCAACTGTCAGGGTTAATCTGTCAGAATAACAGCAGATCTCGCCACCAAAAAACCTTAAAATTCAGGAGGATTTAAAGTTTTCCAAGACCTAAAAGGAAATAATTGCTGACCCAGATTACTATTCCAAGAAAGCCATCCTTAAAAATCAGAGAGAAATAAAGACCTTTCGGGAGATGTATAAAATAAAGATATCCTTGTCCGCTGACGCAGCATCACAGAAAATACTTGTGATTCTAAGCAGAGACAATGAAAGAAACAACAACCATGAGGCCAAAGGATAAAATAAATATTACTGGAAAGTAGTTAAATGAATGAGAAGTGGAATGGAACCAAAGACCAGAAAAACAACAAAATAATAGTGATTAGTACTTATTTTTCAGTGATAACATTGAAAGTAAATGGTCTTAACTCTCCAAATAAAAGACACAGAGTAGCAAATTGAACAGAAGAGACAAAGACAATTGCTACATATTGGTAAAAGTGACAATTCACCAAGAAGATATGAGTTATAAATATATATGCATCACATGTCAATATATCCAATTTCATAAAACAAACACCATTTGACATAAAAGGACAGGTGAACACCAATACAGTTCCTGTGCGGGACTTAAATACCTCATTCTCATGAATAGGTCAGCCAGGACCCACCCCCCACCCCGCCACACACACACAAAGAAACCAGACTTAAAATACAGAATATATGAACTTAGCATGTATTCATAGAGTTTTCCATTTAACAACAGAATACATGTCATTTCAGCAGCACACAGAACTTTCTCCAAAATAGACCATATTTTAGGCTATAAAGAGAATCTCAGTAAGCTCAGAATTGAAATATTGTCATGCATTCTATTAGATGACAATGAAATAAAACTAGAAATCAACAACAAAATGTACCAAAGAAACTACACAAACATAGATATTGAGCAATATACCCCTGACCAATGAGTCACAGAAGAAAACAGGGGAGAAATTTTTACATTACTGGAATCAAATGATAATGGAAACCCAATGCATCACAATTTGAGGGACATGATGAAAGCAGTAATAATAGGGACCATGTGGCTATGAACTCCTATGTTAGAAAAAGTGGTCCCAAATAAATAACCTAAAGATGCATCTCAAGATCCTAGAAAAACAAAACCAATGCAAACTCAAAGCCAGTAGAAGAAAAGAAAGAGTAAGAATCAGAACATGAATAAAATTGAAGCTAAAAAGAGTACAAAGGATAAATGAATTATAAGAGGTGGTTCTTTGAAAAGATAAAAAGAATGATAAGCACTTAAGCAAAATTTACCAAAAGAAAGAGAAAGAATTAATAAAATTCCAGATAAAAATGTTGAAATTACAACACATACCACCAAAATCCAGAGGATTATTGTGGTGGACTTATGGTGATCAACTTGAGCCAGGAAGCCCAGCTGCACTGAGTTGGTGGCCTCTGAGCATAGAGGATCCACCTGAGGACTGTTGCTGATGCAACATAAAGGAGAACAGGAGCAGAAGCTAGTTGGTGGGCTGTTTCCCAGGAGAAGCTCTGCTGCAGCTGGTTCTCCTGAAAGGAACTTGGCTGTTCTTGTCGAGGAAGGAGCTCGGGGCCTTGCTGTTGCCGAGGATGGCTGCTGTTGCTTCAGGGGAGCTCCAGTCGTCATCTCTGCTGCGAGCATTGTATCCTGGTTCCAGTAAAGATTTCTTCAGCCATCATCTACAGACATGGACTTACATGGGACAGTGCTGTGGGCTCCCAGCACCTGATTGGATCTTTTGAGTCTCCAGTGCCTAGATAGACATTTGGCATTCTTCCTGTATTTGGCTTGTGGGTGAATATTGTAACTTATAAATGTCCTGTATTAAATCTGCTCTCTTACAAACCATTGACTCTAGAAAAGCTAACTAAGACAATTATCTAAAATGTATTTGAAAGTTAATATTCCAATAAATTGGAGAATCTAGAAGAAATGAATAAATTCCTAGTCAAATATGACCTAACTACATTGAACCAAGAATATATATAGGGAAACTGAACAGATCAGTAATAAACAATGAAATGGATGGAGCAAATAAAACTACCAACTGAGAAATGCCCCAGGACCCAGTAGATTTGCTACTGAATTTTACCAGACATTTAGAAAATGACTCACACCAGGGCTTGTCAAACTTTTCTCGTAATTAAAAAAGGAATGCTTCCAAATTTATTTTATACAGCAAGCATGACTCTGATACCAAAACCAGAAAAGAATTTAACAAAGAAGAAACTACAGACCATGTCTTTGATAGACATAGATGCAAAAATCCTCAATAAGATCTTTCCAAACAGAATTTAAAAATAGCTTTAAAAGATCATATCGCATGATTCGGTTGGTGCATCCCAGGGAGGTAAACATGAGTCAATATATGTGAATCAATAAATGTAAACTTGACATGAAGAGAATGAAGGATAAAATCACATGATCATCTCAACAGAAGCAGAAAAGGCCTTTGAGAAAATCCAACATTTCTTTATGATAAAAATACTAATGAAAATGGGTATGAAAGGACTTTACCTCAAACGAATGAGAGCCATATAAGGAAACCCACAGACAGCATCATAGTGAATAGGAAAAAAGTGAAAGGATTCCCTCTAAAATCAAGAAAGCGACAAGGGTGTGCACTCTCATCAGTTCTGCTTAATATTGTACTTGAAACTAGCTAGAGAAATCAGGCCACAGAAAGCAATAAAAGGCACACAAACTGTAAAGGAAGAGATCAAATTATTCCCTTTTGCAGATAACATGACTCTTTTTATAGAAGGCCAGCAAACATCACCAGAGGACATTTAGAGCTGGTAAACAAATCTGAAAAAGTGACAGGATACAAAATCAACACACAAAAGTTAACAGCATTCCTGCACACTAACAGTAAGTCCACTAAAAAGAAAAAAGGAGATAAATTTCATTCACACAGCATCAAAAATTTCAGATACCTGGGAATGAACCTACCCAGGGAGGTGAAAGACTTCCCCAGTGAACACTGAGGAAAAATATTTAAGAAGACTAGAAAATGCAAATACCTCCCTTGTATCGGAAGAACCAATGTTGTAAAAATGTCCATATTATCAAAGGGATCTACAGACTCCATTTAATCCACACCACAACGTAAGCAGCTTACTTCACGGAACTAGAAAAAAATAATCCTACAATTCATATGGAATCAGAAAGACTCAGAATAGTGAAAATAACTCCAAGAAATTAGAGCAGTATGGCCAGCATCATAGTACCAGATTTTAAGCTAAACTACAAAGCCATAATAATAAAAATAACATACATACAGACATTGTAGACCAGTGTAGTAAAAGACAACGCCAGAAAACAAGTCCATGCAACTGCAGACTGACACTGGACAAAAGGCCAGGAAAAAAATAAAAAAACTGGAAAAACAGGCATCCACATGCAAAAGATTGAAACTAAAATTACATGGATCAAAGAAAACAGTCATGGTGGCACTTACCTGTAACTCCAGGACTCTGGGAGGCTGAAGTGGAAAGTTCTGGAGTTCAAACCCAGCATGGTCAACTTAGCGACTTAGAGAGACCCTATCTCACAATTAAAAAAAAAAAAATTCTGGTGATGTAGCTTAGCACAGACACACTGGGTTCAATTGCTAGTACCACAGAGGAGGAAAAAAAGTGGCTCAAAACCTAGATATAAAACCAGAAACTTCAAAAACCCTGGAAGATAACATAGAAAAACACTTGAAGCTGTAACCACAGGAAGACTTTCTGAAAAGGACTCCAGAAGCGCAGAAATCAATACCAAGGACCAAAAATGGAATTACATCAAACTGAAAACCTTCTGCCCTGCAAAGGAAATAATTAACTGAGTGACAAGATAGCCTACTAAATAGGAGAAAATCTTTGCTAGCTATTTTTTAGAGAATAACCACAAAGAACTAAAAAAAATTAACCCCAAAGTATAAATTATCCCATCAAAAAATGGAAAAACAAACTGAATAGACACTTCTTAAAATAAGTATGGATGTAAATCAAAACTACTTCGAGATTCCATCTCACCCCAGTCAGAAGGGATCTCCTCAAGAATAAAATGGCAAAACAAAACAAAAATAGTACTCCATTGTATAAAAATACCACATTTTCTTAATCCATTCTGCTGTTGATGGGCATTTGGGCTGCTTCCATGATTTAGCTATTACAAACTGTGCTGCTATAAACATGGTTGTGCATATATCCCTGCGGTATAATGATTTTAATTCTTTTGGGAAGATACCAAGAAGGGGAATAACTGGGTCAAATGGAATCTCTAGTCCTAGTTCCCTGAGGAATCTCCACACTGATTTCTACAGTGGTTGTACCAGTCTACATTCCCACCAACAGTGGAGAAGGGTTCCTTTTTCTCCACACCCCCTCCAGCATTTGTTATTGGCTGATTTGTTGATAATAGCCATTCTTTGTGGAGTGAGGTGGAATCTCAGGGTTGTTTTGATTTGTATCTCTCGAATGAAGTGTAAATAAAGACTAAAATGTATTATATTGGGAAAGGGAAGAAAATGTCCAAATGGGAAAGGCAACAAGGGAGGGGGAAAGGAACAGAGGGACAAGAGAAATAAGAAATGGAAGGAAATAATGGAAACAAAGCTTTTGTAAATAGGGAGGGAGGAGGGGGTGAGGGGAGGGGAACAGGAAAAAAAGAAGCAACAAGGTATATCATGTACAGGTACAAATCCCCAATGATGGATGTTATCAATATGTATATCGAAAATGTACCATTAAAATAAAATTAAAAAAAAATAGTGGCTGGTAAGGACATGGGGAAAAAGGGAGCCCTTTTACATCCATACCGGAAAAAAAAATAATAACACTGAATACTTCTGCAGAAACTACTCTAGATTTTTATAAAGGGAAAGTAGAGGAGGGAAATAAATATCAATGTGGGTTTAGGGCCAGACTAGTCTGCGTTTGACTTCTAACCATAAATTCTCAACACCATGATCTTAAGCCAGTTGTTCACCTTTGGATTTCCACTCGCAGAAACACTATATTGATATTCCTAACTGACAAGGTTGTGCTGAGAAATAAACATTGTAAAACTCCCAGATCATGACAAGACTTACCTGATAGTTAATCATTTTTCTCAAAGTGAAAGAAATCTAAGTTTTTTTTTTTTTCTTTCCAACTTTCTCTCCCTGAATCTTCACTCAGCTATAAACAAGGAAAATAATATGGAGTGACTTGCTTGGGAAGTACAGGGATGGAAGCTACAGAACTTTCTTTAACACACACACACACACACACACACACACACACACACACACTATAAAGCCTTTCATAACCTTTTCAAGTAGCAAAATCTTGCTTTATACTTCCTATTTCTCTTACTATGTTTTTGAAAATAATTGGCATTTACTCCCAATCTGAAAAGCGAAAGTTAAGTTTACTTTCTAAAATTGTAGGTAAAGTAAATACAAGAGTAAAAATTATCTTTGCTGATGTTTTTATCTAAGTAGTCATATCTTACAGTTCGTATGTAAATAGTATTCTTGCCATTGCAACATTTTGTGTAAAACAATCCGAATCACAGGATAATTGTCACTTTAAGTAATGTATTACTGTGGAAATGTAATCGTTGTAAAGGGTGAAGAATACATTAGAAAGCAATTGAGTTTAATTGCATCCTTGGGACCACTTTGTTGTGCTTGCAGCTGTTTTTTTGCATAAAAAAAGCCAAGGTCTGAAATGTATTTTTCAGTTGCTACTAAAATTGCTAGCCTTCAACCACTGAATAATACTTAAAGATGAATAGGCTTCAAAATGAATTTTTCTAAAATATTGAGATTTTACCCAGCAACAATAACATCGAGTTTAATTGTTCTTTGTCTGACTTTTGTCTCAGATTTCCCTATCCTGCCTTCCACATTACTCGGAGAGAGTATCAAACGGAATTAGTACCGAACAGGAGTCGGGGAATGTAGACCTTAGATGTGATTTTAGAAACACAAATATAAAGAGACTACAAATAAGTCATATTGAATTTCAGAAGTGTACATAAGAGTTGTGCGTAGACAGATACCATACAGCCTACATAAAAACAATTTCCTTTGTTAATAAGACCCTAGTGTGGGAAAGTCCTCCTAAAAGCCTAAGGCATTCCGTATCCATCAAATAGTGCTTAACATGCCACTTTCCGGAAAAGTCAAAAAGCTCTTGATTGCCGGGAGATACAAACAGGAGCTTCTGAGCGGTTAAGCAGATTGTCTCGGGAGAGAGGGAAACAGGGAGACCCCACGAGGGAGAACCCACGAGGGCAGAGCAAACCTGAGCCTTCGACCCACTGGCATCTCACTGCACGGTCTGCACCCTGCGCTTCAAACTGTTGCATGGGGGAAAAAAATCAAAAAATAATATCCCAAATCATGTTTTCCAAAGCCTAACCATAACTTTAACATGTCCTGGACTTGATGATTATTTGAAGAACTGAGAAAGAGCTGCTTCAAATCAATCTGTTCATAAAGCAGCAAAATAAGGAACAACTCTATTCAGTCGATATTTATTTGGCCTCCTCTTCTGTAAGACACAAACTCCCAGTAGAGGAAGGTGAGAGGCGTGGCTAAAACTGTCTGGGAAAAGTAGGCGTGACCTGTTAACTACAAAGTCCCAAACAGATGGTGACTTCTCTAGAGAATGGCCTGGACCTGCCGCCAGCCTGAGGCTCGGAATTCTAATACCGCCTCTCAGGACCCAAATGTAAAAGTCCCCACAGAAGTAGAAGTCCTCACGGGTTTTTAGAGATTTAGAGAGCATTAAGAGACCCATTAAAGAGACAGGGCTATCGTATCTTTTCATGATAGCCCATATCATGTCCCTTAGACACCGTTCGTATTTTTACTTTCTTTTTATTTTATTTTTCTCTGGCCCGAACTCACTCTGCAGGGCCAGTGTCTCTCAATCTCCATTTTGCCTTTTTAAATAAACTTTATCATCACTTTTTTGCTCATTTCGTTCAATTCTTTGTTCGAGGCAGGAAGGACCTGGAATTTTAATTCCAGAACGGTGGGTGAGCAATACAGAACCCAGTAACATTCATTTGGAATACAGCCACCCGATAGCACTACCAGGAATACATTACTTTTGTAAGTACAGGGCACTACCAAGTATGCAGTATTGTCTCTCTATTAATGGAGTTTTACAGTGGAAGACTGGTGTGATCTTGCCCTTTCTGATCTTAACATTCTTCTCAGTTTGACCAGAGTTTAGGCCAGCTTCTTCCCGTCTAAAAGCACCTGACATCTCTTTTCTTACATCATTTACTTTAGAAAACGTGTAATTGCAAATGCTTGCTCTGCCACACTGGAATGTAGATCAATCTTCTAGCCTGTCTCTAGTTTTACAACCCAGTAACATCTTTCTCCAAAGACCTGGAAGCCATCTCTTGAAACACAAGCACCTAAAGAGATAGTGTCCTGTTACACAGTCCCTGTTGGGTGGTTGGGAGCCTGACCTGCCTACTTCTTTTAAACCTCTGTTAGTAAATGCAAATGGTCTAATCGCATCCACCAACCTCCTCCCTAATACTCTCCAACATTTTTCCCCCAGCCCAGCAGAGTCCCTGGAAACTCTCCCATGTATTATTCCACTAGAGTTGATTTGAATCCCTCCTATAGAATAAGGATTGTTTTTTGTTTTGTTTTGTTTTGTTTTGTTTTGTTTTTTTAGTTTTCTTGTTTGTGCATATTTTCTTTTAAACATTTTTAAAGTTTATTCTCACAGTCATCTTGGATAATTTATTTCTTGACTGCCTAATTATGTCCACTGCAATTTTTTTCAACAACACACGGGTTCCATGGGTTCCATGAGTAACAGAGAGCATTCTGTATTTTTGAAAGATTGAAATTATTAGTTGCAATAATCTGAGAGGAGATAAGCAGTTAGAGATTTGAGTCACAAGTTACAAAGCCTGTCTGTTTCTTCTTGAATGTAAAGAAAATTTGAGAGCCTTAGATTTCTATTTCATGCACAACTTAAAAACAGATGTGACCCAATTCTCTGGAGTGACTGTGAAATAGATATGGAAAAGACATGTCCAGAACATAACTCAAATTTGGAGAACAAAAACAAGTGAGGAGAGAGCGGAGGGACAAAAAGGAGACGTGTCAGGAAACAGAAGCCCATTGATTTAACTACGGCATGAAGTTTTGTTGTGTTTTGTTTTTTTTCTTGAAATGGTGGACTTTATTGTAAGTAAATCAATATGGTGTTTTAAAATTTATTTTATTTTTTATTAATGCAGGTTCACAGTATACAGTGATTACATTCTGTGTGGGGAGTTGCTACATGTACATAAGGAAAATTCAAAAAATAAAAGTGGCTACTTATGGAAATCTATACATTTAAAAACATAATCTTTAAAAGCTCTTCAAAATGAAATAGATATTATTGTAATAAAATTTTTAAGATTTAAATTTTTATTCAGACAATCCAAATAGTCTGTGCTTTAAGTCTGAGATAGCACGCTTTTCTTTTACTGTTCTCCAAATTAAAACATAATTGATCATGCAGTGACAGAAGTCTTTAAAACATAGTTTTGTACTGTGTTCCTCCTTCCTACATTAAAATCCCATCTAGGCAAAGCAGTATATGTTTTGATTCATATCAAAACCACATATTACAGACATAATGTTTAGCATTTTGCTCATTAATAATTAATGATCTCCTAATTAATAGGCCAGTAATATATCACAGGACGCCTTTCAGTATGCACGTTGTACCTGCAGTATTGTACATTGGCCACCCTTTCTTTTCTTCATGATATCCTCTCACTTTTTTGCATTTAGAAACTAAAAAAAAAAAAAAAAAAAAAAAAAAAAAACTGGGTGTAGAGGGACCTGCCTATGATCCTAATACGCTGGGAGATGAGAGTCTTGCAAGTCTGAGCCCAACATGGGGACTTAGTGACTTAGCGAGACCATGTTGCCAAAAAGAAGTAAATGGCTGGAGGTGTAGCTCAGTTGAAGGCCTTGGGTTCAATACTCAATACAGCAAAGTACAGTAAAAAGGGAAGAGGAAGAGGAGGAGGAGGAGGAAGAGGAGGAGAAAAAGAGGAAACTTAAGAATCTGGTTTTTCATCCTCAAACTTTAACCTTTGTTTCCAAAACTAAATACACAATTTTCTTTTGAGATGTTTTCCCCTGAAATCTCAACTGTCCCACATTTATTTCTGCAGCCCCATTCAGGCAAATATCAGTTATATCTCTAGCTTTCTCCTAAGCAGGTGTCTAGACAGTCTAGTAAGCATTTAGTGGAGACCCAACAGAAATTAGTAGGAACTTGTCAGAGAAAACTTCTGGGACCTGAGGGAGTATGAAAATGATTCGAGGTTGAGTAGAGTACCATTCATTTACTTAAATATTCATTAGGCAGCTACAATGTTCCACATGTTTGTCTTAGTCACAAAAGAAATGAAAGATGATTCACTTTCTAGTAAGAAGAAAGCAAACAAAATGAGGAGATAACCTAAGATTGTAGCAAACTAACTACCTATCAAATAATTATTCTATCTTGTTATATGAAAAAAAGTCAAAGAAATCATACAGCCTTCAAATTTTCTAACTCTCACAGCTGGTGCATCTTAGATGCGGGTTGATAATGTGAGTAATAAATATCATAAAATCCAAATTATTTCTAAATTACCTCACTCAGAATAGATTAACAAATATGTTAAACAAAAATCCAGTTAGGAAAGAACATGAGTGCCAAGAAATTAAGTACAAAATCTTACATAATAGAAAACAAGGAAGCAATTAAATATCTATGCATAAGCACACACACACACACGCATCCACACACACCACAGTGAGTTACTCTCTGTAGTAGTCATTCTTCTACACTAGCGAATCTCTTCCTTGTGTATTTCCACAGTGGCTCAAAGTAAGTAGTCACACAAGTGCAAAGATGCATAAAGTATAGGTGAAAATTAATACACTGAAGCACAAATGGTGTCAAGTTAGGTGTTTTAATTGACTTACTAATTTGATGCTGGATACAGTCTTAAAAATCAGTTTTTTTGCAGTAAACATATGTACTATGGTTCGTTTTTAGATTATTCTAATAGCATCATCATTCCAAATTTCTCCTGATATAAAGAATATAAGTGATGGGAATAGAGCAGAAATCAGTGTTACCTTGTTTTATGAATAAAATTCAGCTTCAGTAATAAGACAATAGTCTTTTAGTTATTGTAAATATGATAAATATTAGGAGATGGGGACACAGAACAGTAACACTCCAATGTCTGGCTAGAACTCTGCTGTCACATTTCAGTTTCTCTCATTCTGCAGAAGCAATAAGAAAAATTGCAAGTGTACCTCATTTTTTAAGCAGCTTAGAATAACATTATTTAGCTTGGATAATGCTATCATTTATTTAGCAACAGTGATCTGGAATGGAAGTAAAATTACAGTAACGGAATTCATAGCTGATACTAAGTTTTCCACTGTTAGAACTGCCAAAGGGAAATAAACATATAAAATGACCTACGTCACTTGGACCCCAGTTTATAAATTGCAGTGGGAGTTTGAACAGGCTCTTGGACTTTTTGAGAAAAGCACTAGACATTTCTAGTGAAGAATAGAACGCTGAATTTAAGAATATTTAAAAGTCCACATCCCTACTGAAGGAAGATTAGGTCACTTTACTTCAATAATATTTTGTGGCTTGTACACTTGGTAAAGGAGAACCATACATGACCCTTTTTAAATATAAGTCACTCACAGGCTAGAATCCTGTCCCTAAAATTTCCCCACTTAACTCAGCTCGGACTCCTTGGGAGTAACATATTTTAAAAGTCATTTCTAAAGGGCTGAGGTTTAATGATAATTTGCTTTCCTCCAGTCTTTTCTACTTTCTGCTGTCAATAGCAACAATGATTCTGGGTAGCTGAATCTGGGTAGCTCTTCAGGTATCAAGCATTCCAATAGTTAGTCTATACACGTTACATCATTTTACATAAACTTCACCCATCCACAGATTGAATTTAATAACATTAAGCATACAAAGAAACTCTCATAAGAAACTCTCAAAGACTCATAAGAGATAAAAAACATTAAGCGGAGCACAATCAAGGCCAGATTGTCCTGCCTCCAAATTTGACCATTTCATCGAGTGTAGCAGCTACCTACAGATGAGCAGAGGGATGTTGCCCAACAATACAAAGTGATGTTGGGACCAAAGCAGACAAATAAAGTTCATAAGGATTAACTGACTATGAGTTTTAACCAGTGTATATTAAGGAAGAATATAAGATGTATATCTGAATTCCACCAAAGTATTTATAGATCTTATATATATTTAAGCGTGTATTAAATACTAAACATAATTTTAATTCTACTCATTTTTCTCTATCCATGTTTTCCTTTCCAAGCATGAGTAAAACCCTTCCGTACTTTTAAATTCTCAAAATAGATAAATGGCCAGTGTTTCCATATGACTATTGGTGACTAAATTCCTATAATTTCAGTTCTACACAAACTAGCTCTCTTTCCAGATCTGTGATATAACAAGATGTCTGCCTTTACAAGGTGGTATTTAAGCAAAGTTGACATTACAAAGAATAAATATGTAGTCATTCCTGTCCTCATGTGGACTTTTACGAAGACTATCATTGTTAAGAACCAAATATTAGTTAAATTTTTGTTCTAAAAATAAAATCGCAAGCACAAACCAGGATAAAGAACAAATTCAAAGCAAAAAGCAAAGTTCAAAGTATCTTATTTCCTGACAGCCGCTTGTTCGTGTTACAGTGATCTGGCCACCGGACATGGAGAAAGGGAAGAGTATTGAAACAGGTGGGCGTGCACCGTGGACATCTGTGAGCGCCTTAGAGAGAGGGGACAGGCGATTGTCTCCTGATTAGGAATCAGAGAAGGAGGTAGAGGAGATAAAAACAGTTTCATAACCCATGTCCAAATTAAACAAACTCCTGGGCCTCTAGCATTACCCCCTTGCCGAGACGAGGTTTAATTTCTGCACAGCTTCACAATACGTCCAATATCCAGAAGAATAAGTTCTTTCTGAAGTTGAAATTTGTTGCATACTGCACTCCCGTCACAAGTGGTCCTCATAAGTCTTTCCCAATGATGACTTAGAATCTATAAAATGATACAGCAGGACTAACAGGCAATTTCAATGCAAAATTGGAGAAGTTCAAAACAATACACTGTATTATGGGAGAATGAGGTCCCTCACGGAATACAGAAACCAGAATAACTAAAGTCCTCATATTTTGGACAAAAATTCTAATAGAAATATAAAGTGATATAATATGAATTTGCAATCCAAAACCTTTCAAAGTAAGGCAAGATAATAAAAACAGGTGTAATAATTCTCATTTCAGTGAGTCCTTTTCTAGGCAAATGATGGAATAAATCAACAGAGTTAATATTATAAATATATCAAATTATCAGAAAGGACAATAAAAAGATAGATTTTTTTTAATCTAAAATTGTGAATTACTAAGATTCATTATAGAATTGCTAAACTTAAATTGCACTACCAAGGTTTGGGTACTTGTAATTTGAATTAATTTTTCTTAGGCATATTACAGTGTGAGAACTGCAACATTAAGGGGAAAATTGAAAAACTATCAAGTACAATGCGAAAATTCTGTTTATGTGTAAACAAAATTTCATTTATCTGTAACTGCTCTTCTCCCAATAAATCAAGCTGTGTTTTTCTTAATAAAATATCATCACATCAATTTCTCAGCTATTTTCAAAATATTTTCAGTATCCTTATTACATTCTTCATTTCTGAGACTATTTAACTGACAGATGTGAAATAAATTAAGCAGTTTATTTTTTTCATATTTTCTGAGAAAAGGCTTTAAATAGTACTTGATTTCAAAGAGATAACAAAGGCACAGAGAAAAGTGAAAGAGGTACCAACAATGCAATAATCCATACACCAAGAATGGACTGAAATAGAAGATATTCTACGCAAATAATTTGAGATGAGAAAATTTACAGATACTCCATGTAAAAGTCCATCAGTACTCTCCATTACTGTAACAGAGTTTAAGGCATAATTAAAGGAAACTTCATTGTACTTGTTGGTGAAGATGACTACAAACTAATACTAATTTGAATAGTCTCTGAAATTTTGATGAAAACAATGAAATTTCAGAAGTAGTCTTAATTGCCAAACTGTGTTTGCTATAACAGGAAAGTACGCCAAGATAAATTGTCTTTTGCAAAAGAATGAAAAAATGTCAACAATTTATTTACGGGGTATAATGTCAGTAAAAGTAAAATTAAACACTTAAAATGTTAATAATTTAAATGAAGCACAGCCAAGGAGACAAATCTGAGTCAAACAGAAGAACTGGGAGGGGTGGCAATGGAAAGGCGGAAAGTATTTCCATCTTCCTGGTGAAAGACTTTGGGGAATAAGAAGAATATTGCAGAGTTGGCGTTCAATGCAATGGAAAATTGATGAAGAACTTCAGGTAGGGAAAGACAGGTCAGGATGGCAGACGAAGAAACCAGCTTTGACAATAATAGCTAGGCAGATGAAAAGTGCTCCGTCCTGGAAAGGGGAAATCAAGTGAAAATGAGGTACTAGCAGCCAAACTAAAGATAATCAAGTCTATTTTATAGTGAGAAAAAAACAGAGAGAAAAGTGCAAGGACAGGAACTACAAAGCAGAAAGCAGGTGCAATGCTTCCTTGGAAAAATGGCAGAAAGTGCGTGACCAACAGTTACTTCCCGAATAAAGTAATTAGTGATGGATTGAGTGACAAGAATTTTAATTCAATAATCATACTTAATGCACACAAAGTATCAGAATTAAATTTGATGTTAGAAATAAGCAAGAAAAATGATATCAAAACTTCTTCATTTGCCACAGTAGAGAGATGGTGACGTTCTCAACTGTGAATGGAAATCTACATTTTAATCTTCATGCATTGAGTAGTGGTTTTACTGTGACTTAATCCTAATGCCATCGACTGCTTGAAAAGTATTTATTGTTGGCTGCCAAAAAGAAGGCATTTTCCAGTGCAATTTCAAGCTTCTCAAGCTTGCTAGCAAATGGAATGTTAAAGTCAATAGAATTTGCATTTATGAAGATTAATAGACACGGATGTGAATTTTTCAGAATGTTTCTATCTCAACCTCAGAAAATGAGAAAAATGAGACACTAAACTAAGCCTTGCAGCTCACCTCCTCTCTCATTTATGACACCTGATTCTGTATCTTGCAAAATTAGAGTATAATGTCAGGAAGCATTTGGTTGACAGTTGGAGAAAATATTAAATGATGCAGCTATTCACATACGAATGTCAGCACCAAGTAGCGTAGCAATGTTTGTTCCTGGATTTGTGTGTTTCCTGCACACAGCTGCAAAGGACCAGGAAAAACACAAGAGTGAACATTTTGTTGCACCTTGTTCCAGGCATTGTGTAAGGCCTATTCACAAGGATTATGCTTTTTATGTTGCAATACTATAAAGCATTTTCAGATCTAAAATGAGTTACTCAAAAGAAACCAAATCACAAAATAAAATAAAAAAAGAAACCAAATCTCTTGAAATCTATTTGAGTTCCCTTGTACTAGAAAATAAAAATTGTCTTTAATATTGTACCTCTCAGTTTCTTACCAGAAGCAACAGTCCTTTATAATGGGGTTTCATATTGGGCCTTGCCAAAATTAAAAGGGCACAGCTTCGTCGACAATTATAAGCCACCACAGTCTTGGCAGGTTTGGAGCAGCACGCAAAAAATTTTAAAAACAACCACGTTGTTGCAACCTTAGGATGCAGTTTTTCACACTTTGAAATCTTCAAAATCATGATTAGAATGTCTTCTGCCATTCTGGTCACTTGCAAAATGCAATGTGTCTTAGATTTGATGAAATACGCTAAGACTACCACTGTAGTGATGCCCAACAATAAGTTCCCAACATGTAATTGTATTTGTGACCCGATGAGAAATTTAATGGCGTAAGCTCCCAACTTATGAATGAGTTTCCTTTTGCGAGAATGTTCCTAAATTGGTTTCATTCCTAAGTCCGACAAAGTGAGTCTTATACACTTTTGATACAAATAGACCATGTTAAGCATAAAAAGAAACACGCACACAGAAATACCATAAATAAACTATTTTTACTTTCACGGTTACCTTAGAATGATGGTACAGTACAGTACGACTGTAAATAAACTCAGTCCAACCTCTCGATTACTTTCACTTTTGTTTCCCTGGTTATTGCTTTACAGTTCCTAGCAGTCCCCTCCATATCACCACTTCTTTCCTCTTGCTTCCAGACATCCTGGGCTCTAACTGAGCACCGTCCTGCTGTAGACTATCACGGTGTGGAGTAAGCACACGGCACCACCACTGTGAAACGTCCAGCAGACACGAGAGCTACTTCCGCAATTTGTTCCCATCTATGAATGATTGTAAAGCAAGGTCCATTTGTACCTATGAAAGTTTGCAACTTGAATGTCCGTGAGTCAAGGACTTACTATATGGGGCATGAAAAAAGTGGGGAAATCCTTACAAGACCTACGAAATTTATATTTAGGATGTGTTAGCTGTATGATCAGTGGCAAAACCTTAGCTCAGTGAGCTCCTTGCATGATCAGTAATTCATTTAAAATTGCTATTTTCCCCTTCAGCTGGATACAAACTCTAATTCCTAAGAGATAGGTACAGCTTCTTAGGTAATTAAACAGTTTGTTTCATTTAATGTTTGAGGAAAAGATAAATGCCTGACAGTGTGAAGGTAGCAACCTTAATTACCATTTCTAGAGCCACTGCAAATCACTTGTGTGACCATTCTATCTTAATTATATAGCAGAATGAAATGGTAGCACTGCCCAAGACAGAATGCTTGCTGTAAAACCTGCCATCGAGGGAGATGAAATACCAAACCAAGCGCCACATTAATGGGTAACACACCAGCTTGAGAATCCAGAAACTATTTCTGTTTAATCTATTCCCCTTATTACCTCTCAGGGCCCACAGTCCCTCTGCTGTAAAATGGAAATTATTATGTTTTCAATCTCTGTAAAATAATGTGCAAACAAAACAATCAAAACAGCATTTTTCCTTCTTGGAAGAAAAAGATTATTCCAATATAAAGTTTTAAGGTATTCAGTGTGATAAATAGGTGAAAATTTTATTAAGGTGAATAGCAGTTTGATTTGTGAATTTCTTGACTTGCAAGCTATAAGTGATTTTGCTAATTAAGAAATATTTGTAATTTTAAAGCTTTCACTTTCCGTAACTTTGAGGGGTTATGGTTTTTATTACTATTCTCCTGAAAAATCTTGACTTTGTCCCCGCAATGCACTTGGTGGCTGTCCACAGACCCATAAGACAGGTGGCCACCAGATGCAGCCCTCTAGGAAAGAGAATCGGCACTTGGTGAATTGGTTTAGGCAGGTGGTCTATAAATACAGGTGGCTTCCTCAGCAAGCTTCGTTTATGTTGTAATCTCCATAGATGCAGGCAGAAAAACACAGGAAAATATTCAGTATAATTACACTTTTAGGAAATTAAAATAAGAGTATTCTTTTAAAAACATTTTTAAATTTCCTGAGAAATAGCTTGTAGGTGCATTGGAGCTGAAATCCTTGAATATGAAACTTGGATTTGTGACCTCATCTGAGCCATATACTGCCTACACATCTGCTCTTCATCATTTTACAACTGGAGAGAACTCCAGAAATGCTTAATTGAACCTCTTTATTTTCAAAATGTAGACACCGAGTTTCAGAGACAGTAAAAGACTTGTTGATAATCTCACGTGGTGGAAGGGATATAAGCAAGGCCTATAATCCCGGCAACCTGGGAGGCTGAGACAGGAGGTTTGCAAGTTTGAGCCCCACCTGGAAAATTTAGTAACAACCTCAAAATTAAAAAAATAAAATAAAATAAAAAGAACTGGGGATGTAGCTCAGTGCAAAGACCCTGGATTTAATCCCTGGTAATACATACATACATGCCATACATACATACATACATAAATGGAAACTCAGTGCAAAATCTTGTCACAATACCACTACATATACCATGCTATCCTTCCTCAGCTGGAAAAGCAAAGGACAAGTTGAGTTATTTTTGCAGACCATTAGATTACTTCTAGCAACCCTGACCATTTCTAAAACTGCGCATTTCCACTTTCAAAACACACCAAGACTGGAGAAGTCCGCATAGAAAACAATTTTAAACTGGAATGTAAGTAAAAAACGGAAGAGAAAGCATTGCTGGTTCGTCTATCTCCAACTTCATGGTCAATCTTTAACATTTTCCTGAAGCATTTATGTTCAAGGTGATGTTTTATTTACTATTCCTATCTGCAAAAGCTACTCTGTTTCAAACTTCCAAGTAGCCACAATAAAACCACATTAAGCTAAGTAATAAAATGCCATTATTAGAGTGACAAGAATCTTCACTATCTGAAGTTATAATGCATGCTCCCCTACTAACAGGGATGTTGTGAGGATTATGAGATATTTAGAAAGCATTTCATGCATACAGGGAAAAGAGACTCATAAATGCAAAGGAGAAATCACAGTGGTTTATCTTCCCTACCGACTGAGGAAAGTATGTCTAAACAGATGGACATTCAGGAGTGTCTTGTAATTGAGAAAACATCACTTGGGGTAGTGGAAGCTTAGAATTAAGGGCTTCTTGAGAAAAGAAATACCTCTGAAGCTAGAAAGGCTCTATTCTTCAAGCTTCTGCTTGGGGAGGCCAAGGATCTTTGCTTCCCAGGCACTGAGCTATTTCTTGGGTTGCCATAGTTGCAGTGCAAAAACAGGGACAGCCTTAGGAAAAACAGGGTAGCTGATCATCTTATGTGTAGGATGCTGTAGTTAGGATCAAAAATGTCTCCCAAAAGTCTCGTCTGTTCAGAGGTGGGACTTTTGGAAAGTGATTAGATCACACAGACACATAGCTGAGGTTTCTGGGACGGGATGGGGCCAGCTGGAGAAGGTGGGTCGCTGGGGACGCGCCTTCAGGGTGCCCATCTTGTGCCCTGGCTCTCCACCTTCCTGATCCCATCAGTCCAGCAGCTTTCTCTGCCACACCCTTCCACAGTGCCATTTCTGCCTTGGAGCCAGCCCACCACGGACCTAAAACTCTGAAACCTCCAGCTAAAAGAAATCTGTCCTCCTTTAAGTTGCAAGCATGAGGCATTCTGTGTCATCAATGGAAAGACAACTAATACATAAGACTTTTCTTTTAAGTAGTAGTTTTTGTTTTTGCTTTTGTTTAGCTCTGATAACCTCACTTGCTAACATTCTAACTCAATCTGAGTTATTTAACAGAGCAAGATGATGGCACATTTGGGGCAAATGTTTGAGACAAAACAATATAATGCATAAAAGTGTGTTTCATCTTTGTTTTCCAAGGCCATAACCTTAGAACATTCCGCTTTGGGGCCGTTCTGTGGATGAGGGGAACTGCGGTGCTCTTCTGGTCCAAACTGCACCAGCTTCACTGTGGTCTGTCTGTCTAGAATAAGAAGTTCATGCCAATCTTTAGCACAATTTCCAACAATATCGCCGATTTGGTCCACTCCAGAATCTGTGCTCCTCCAAGTCTGACTATTGTCAAAGTCTGATAATAGAGATGATTTCCGCAGGGGAAGGACTCCAAGGTTCCTTCCATGGTTTGCCTGACTGGGAGTGGGCTCCAGTCTTCTAAGATGGACAGAACAGCTTCCACAGTGAACTTTGTCAAGCACAACTCTCAGCAGGTTTTGGAAGTGCCAAGGTACTTCTTCTTCTATCAGTCATGGGCCCTTTTTGATCTTTTCCTTTCCTCCCCGTCATTTCTTTTTACTCTCTTTCTTTTTGTTTTCCATGAAACTCTAATATTTAAGAAACTCTACAAAAACTCATGACATGAAGAGAGAAGTAAAGTACTTTCTTAATATTTTAGAACACTAAGTTTCCTTGCCATTAGGAAGATTCTAATTCTGAAGATAGTAGCAAGAAGACTCTCAGGGGTGGATAAGAGATTTTGCAAAAGTAAACACCATACAACTGAAAGTGTAACTCTATTGTAAATTGCATTAGCAATTTCTTTGCTTTCTTTGTTAAAATATACAGGACTATCAAAAAATTAAATGGTCTGGGAATTCTTGGCCTTTTGTAGATTCCAGGATGACAATGAAATCAAACACTAAAAGTAATACATATTTATCTTTCACCTGTCATTAACACTTTTCTTATTATAACACTGTAAAAATACCAATTGTATTTCCTCTTTCTGTATCTAAATTTGTTAGGTCATTTTGACAAACCATATATTATCAGAAAGAGTAGAAATTAGCTTCAAAGCTTTAATTCACAGTGACCTTGCTCTATATCAATTGATCATTCACAAATAAAAGTAAATGCTTCTACCTAGCTACCCAATCCTCATTTTAGCATACTAATTGTCTAAATAGGGTTACAGCGGCTTTCTTGCCTCTAACCTGTATCTCATCAATGCCATCTGGCCATATTGCTACCTTTCTTTTTATTTACTTATTGAAACATAGTATCTGTACATCTTTATGGGATGCATTATGGTAATTCCACGTGTTATGGCTTGTGTCTAGATGTTCCCCTAAAGCCTCGTGCAGTCATAGGTGGGGCTGGATCTGGAGTGTGTGGATTGCTGAATTAGTCCACTGATTGGTTTGGCAGAGTTCTGCTGGGATCAAGGATGTGATGCCAGGATTAAGGGCGCTAGGATCAAGGGTGGGAGTGCTACCCACCCTAAGGACAGGTAGCCTGGATAAAATATAAGGGACAGAAAGAGGCTTGTAAGTCCCTTTTGCTTGCCTTGCTGCCTTCTGCCTGTCTGCCATGCCACCCCGCCTTGCAGCCAGCCAACTATGAACTGAATCCTCTACGAACTGTAAGCCAAATAAACCTTTTCCCTTTCAACTTTGGGTGTTGGATATTTTGTCCCAGCAATGAGAAAAAAGTAACTAAGACACCACCTATGTATACATTGCATCATCATCAAATCAGGGTAATAAGCATTTCCATCTTTTCAAACATTAATCATTTTATGTGGGAAATTTTGTACTTTCAAGTCATTTTGAAATATATCATAGATTGTTTTAACCAGTAGTCACCCTATATTCTGTAGAAAAATGAATTTCCTCTCTGTGTTTGTTGGGGAAACTTTTCTGTTATGGATCTCTCTCTCTCTCTCTCTCTCTCTCTCTCTCTCTCTCTCTCTTTCTCCTGCCCTTGCTAGTCTCTAGTGACCAATGTTCTGTGACTTACTAGATTCTAAATATAAATGAGAAAATACAGTATTTGTCTTTTGGTGTCTGACTTACTTTGCTTAATATAATGACTGCCAGTTCCGTGTTGCTGCAAATGACAGGGTTTTGTTATTTTTATGGATCAATAATGTTCTATTGTATATATATGTATGACATTTTCTTTATCTATCCAATGATAGGTATCTATGTTGATTCCATATTTTAGTTACTTTGACAAGTACTGCAATTAATAAGGGAGTACAAGTATCTTTTTTGATATGACTTCTTCTCCTTTGGATATATACCCAGTAGTGGAAATCCTGGATCATAAGGTAGCTGTAATTTTAGATTTTTTTTTTTTATGGCCACAAAAAAACTCAACTACTGTTTTCCAGAATGGCTGTACTAATTTACATTTGAACCATCAGCGTATAAGAGTTTCCCTTTCTCTGCATCCTCACTTGCATTTCTTATTATTTGTCTTTTTTGGTGATAGTCATTTTAACTGGAGGGAGATGATAGCTCATCATGGGTTTTATTTGCAGTTTCCTGATGACTAGTAAAGTTGAGTATTTTGCCTTTGTTGTCATTTGTATGTTTTCTTTTGTAAAGTATCTACACAGATCTTTAGTCCATTTTTAATTATTTGTTTTTTTCTTTTTTTTGTTTTTTGAGATGTTCAATTTTTGAGGTCCTTACATATTCTGGATATTAGTTTGTTGTTGGATGGTTTACAAAGGTTTTCTCCTATCCTGTAAGTTTTCTCTTGACTCTGTTGATTATTTTATTTGCTATGCAGACGCTTCTTAGTTTCATAATCTCATTTGCCTATTTTTACTTCTGATGTCTGTGTCTTTGGTGTTCTATTTTAAGAAAAAAATCATCACCTGCATTAATCCCTTCAAATAATTCTCTTATGTTCTATTGGAGTCATTTCACATTTTTATGTTTAACATTCAGGTTTTATCCAATTTGAGTTCACTTTTCTGTATGGCGAGAGGTAGAGATCTAGTATTGTTTTTCTGCATGTGTGTGTCTAATTTTACTAGCACCGTTTATTAAAGAAACTCTTTTCTCCACTGTAAGTTCTTCATGCCTTTTTCAAACAATAAATTGATTCTATAAACATGGATTGATTTCTGGGGTTTCTGTTGTTTTGTGTGTCTCTTTTTATGCCAGTACCTTATATTTTTGTTACTATAGCTTTTTAGTATGTTCTGAAGTCAGGGATGATTGATGATGCCACTATCTTTGGTGCTTGGTTTTGCTGTTGTTTGTTGTTTTTTTGTTTTTTTGTTTTTTTGTTTTTTTTTTCCACAGGATGACTTTTAGCTTTCTGGGTCTTTTATTGTTTCACATGAGACTTTGGGGGAACATCTAAACACAAACCATAACAACATAACATTTTTATGATGTTAATTTCAGCTTCTTATACATCAATTAATTTTGTATTTCTCCTGATCACTTGATCATTAGGAAAGTTCCTACTGCTTGTAACTGAAGCCAGAGATTAAAACTGTAGCTGGCTGGATACCTAAATACAAGTACCTTGCCTGAAAGTCAACATAGCAGTGCCTTATTTAATAAGAAAACCAAAGAAAAACATGCAAATTAGTTTCAAAATGTGATTAACATTAAAATATAATTTCATAGTGTGAGGATTGCTTTCATAAAAATTCTTCCATTTAGACATTAAAGTTACCGAAGATACTTTAAGTTTAGATGTTAGCATTTGCAATTCTGGGTCTAGCAATTAATTCTCAAGAGCTCTGATTGCCGCATGAGGAATGGCGGCTGCTGGTTGCAACAGGTGAAGCCAAAGTACAATGACAGGAGCAGAGTTAGAAAACTGTAAAGGCCAATTAGAAGAAGAGAGAACCTGCCAAGCCATAGTGTTGTCTTGTGTCTTTATTACTTTGCAACTAATAAAAATAGAGGCCAAGGAGATGAGGGAGTGAAATCTCACAGCCAGCTTGACTGTGAGAATGAAGATGCACTAAGTAGTAGAAATAAAAGAAAAGGAATATGATACCAGGGTCAGCAAGCAAGGGCAAGGAGGAGGCCGAATGCTTCCCAAAATTACGATTCCTCTCCTACTATGCACCTTCGGCCTATTTACTCAAGCAAAAGAAAAGAAAAAAATAACACAAGTGTCTACATACAGTGATTGCATGAAATTTGGCTATGTGTAGCCTAAATAAAATATAAACTCAAATCCTTATTAAAAACTCTAAGGCAAGTAATAGAATACTTTTATTGTAACTTTATTTAATTGAATTTGATTATAGATAACTGTGAAAATGAAATGAACCTTAATTAACTATTAAAACAAGAAATTTTGTTACTCAATTGCCCTTATCAATGCCAGAAAGTTGTCAGAAAATCAGTACAGTATAATAAGCATGCATATTTTTATGCATATATGGTTTTTAATCCCTCTTAGAAAAGAACGTATAAAAATTAAATACTTTATTTCAATTACTTCAGATATTCCCCTGCCTTGGAAGTTGAGGTTATCCTATTGAGATTTTAATTCTCACACTTATTGAGATGTTTCTTTCTGTATTCATTAATTTTCTTTTCTTCTTTCCCACTACTCTAGATTTTTCACTGCAGATACATAAATTAGGCTATTTTCTTTCTTTTTCTTTTTGCAAGCTACACAGAAAGTTCTATATTAAGTAGCAAATGATTACAGTTAAGGATACGGAATAGGTCACAGGATTTAATAAATAGTTAACAGTTAAAGACGCAGTAAAAAGGTGGGAACAAAAATGCCTGGTGGAGGGTGCCGGCCAGTCAACCAGAAACACTTCCCAGGTTCGCACTAAAGAAGGGTTCAGTCTAAAATGTACCTTGGGCACCACCATTTCAGGAAATGCCCCCTCTAGGGAACTCTTGCAGCACTCTGCATCACTGCATCATGATTCCAAGTCCTTAACAGGAGGCCGTAGTCACCTGATTCATGCTAGCTACAAGCAGCGCAAAAGGAGTTTGGCCCTTTTCTGGCTATTTACTTCCAAGACTGAGTCTCTACTGGGCTGATTATTGTGCCAAAATGTTCGTCCCAGGACTTTCCTTCAATATCTAGGTAAGTATCCATGTCTTTCATAGTTTAAAAAAAAAGACAAAGAAACAAAGAAACAACTATGAAAGTTTATGACTGAACTACATTAGAAAGAAAAACAGAGACATAACAAATATGTACTAGCCTTTGAACCCTGCGAAAACAATGCTCAGCTTTGCCTGGCACTTAGTAGGTATTTTGTAATGAATATTACTATATTTGTCCATGCACATACAAATAAATATAGAGATATATACATATATAAACATAGAAGTATGAGTTCATCACTCACTCAATTTAGTCATTTGAAATAGAAAAGCATACCATAATTATTTTGAAGGCAGAATCATTGAATATTATTTATTCTGAAATTAATTCAGTTCTCGTGTGAAGGTGGTTTACATACCCACAAAAATAAAAAATGAAAGAAATAAAGTTATAACCTTAAAAATGGGTAAACATTGGCTTAAGCAAATTTAGGCTGGTCTTTACAATAATATGTTTTCACAAGACAGTCCTTAGCACGGTAATATGCAGTACAGAAATACTAAAGTAAGACAAACTGTCTTATAGCTCCCCAAATTAACTGAGGAACCCTGATGCTCTACTAAGCAAAGTTTGGGAAATATTTCTCAATGCTTTAAAGATAAAAGTCTGGGAAATTTCAGAGTCAGAAGTCTATGCAATTATCATGTGAAATTTGATGAAAGAAATTCCACATTTCAAAGTAAACCATGTCAGTTATTAAAAGAGGACATGAAAAAGAATTGCAGCATAACCAGATGATAGCGTCTCCGTACCATCCATACAGAATAAGGAAAGAGACATTTCTTTTATGGAATTCTCTATTAAAGTATTACCAAAACCGAAATATACAAAAATACAGTACATGTGAAGCATAGATTTCATTGCATTGATAAATGTGTTTTCCTATTAAATAAAAACAGTTCACTTGTAGGTTTTCAGAAATTTTATCAAGCCTGAGACTTTTCACTTTGCCTAGGTGATGTGACCGCAAATGAGTATATCAACTAAAATTAAAGTGGCCATGATATTCTGAGTTTGGAAATACACAAACCAGCACCAACTATAAGATGTCTGGACTAATCCTTTCCTGTCTGAAGAAACAACATACTACAGCAGCATTTAAATGAAAAAAAAAAAAAGTGAAATTTGGATAACCACAATGAAAAATGAAAAGATATTGGACCAAAAATTTCTTCCACTTTTTAAGACTAGAAAGGGTATTTTCAGTCAAAGATGTAAATATTACTAGCAATTCAGTCAAAAATTGGTGAAATATGAAAATATGACAATAGAGAAATGCTTCCTAGATTTGTTTTTGAGTATATTTTTTCTGTTAGAATAATGCCTGAAAAGCAGGATTATGTCTGTTTGAATTGCTGTATAGCACAGAGAACACATTATGATCAAGAACAGCAGTTTAACAGGGTCAATTGGTCCTGAGAGACGAGCGAGTGCTGTTCTGAAAAAAGCTAAATTAACAGACACTTAAAGATTATACCATTAAAAAAGCTGGCTCATTTTATGCTTATTTTCTATCTAATTCTTCCATGACAAGAAAAAGAAATTCAATACAGCTGTGAGATTGGGAAAGTAAATTTTGAATAGTAGCGGTATGAAAGGATTGGCTAGAGAGACTTAAATTTAAAATAGTACAAAGAATTTGGTATACCAAGAATAAGTGAATGGGAAAAAGATGGTTTAAAGAATTCTTTTATCGATATTTATTTTGAAAGTTCAACCAATGACTGAACCCAAAGAGCTTTTATCTGTGCAAAAGCATGATTGCAAATATAGTCATTTATATAACCACAGAGGATGAAAGATATGAAAAGGAAATTAAATTTTCAGTGAAACAATTGCCGACCACTTTGCCATTTAAAATATTCTGAACTAGGAGATGCACAAAATATTTTTATTTCATTTTTGACCTTCAGAAGTCATATTATTTGTTGATAAAATGATGTATAAGAAACTGAACAAGTAACAGTGATAATCTCTATAAATCGAGCTTCATCGGTATGATGACCCTACCATGAATATTTTTATTTGTTTTTGAAAACTTCACATTACTTTATTGAAGATATAATAAAATATTTTGGAAAGTCTCACAGTAATCTAAGACATCAGATTGATACCCTTAGAAAGAAATGGAAATTCTAGTTTTATTAGAATGTCCTGATCTCCTGCCTCTCAGAACTTTAGAAATCTGGTATTTTTCCAAACTGAAGGAAATTCTTTAATAGATCTTCTTTAATCATTAATTATGTGCAACACTTGACCAGCAGAGCATTTTAAAAATTATCCAACAGCTGATAAAGATATCAGTTTCTGTGTGTGGCTTCTTTAATATCTGAGAGTTTTAACTCATTTTATACTCACAACAACCTTACAAGAAAGACAATATATTTATTCCTAATCTATAAATGGGAAAACCCAGACACACAGAGTTGAAATAACTT
Source organism: Hystrix cristata (assembly GCA_004026905.1). Classification (NCBI taxonomy): domain Eukaryota; kingdom Metazoa; phylum Chordata; class Mammalia; order Rodentia; family Hystricidae; genus Hystrix; species Hystrix cristata. The sequence goes on along the minus strand of PVJO010003880.1, from coordinate 8,844 downwards.
CCTGCAATCATACAATTAGCAAGTGAAACTTTTAAGAATTTACCCAAGCAATTAGATTCCAGATTAAATTCTTAATCATTACACATGGTTATGTTGTAACACTTGGAATAATTTCACGATCCAGCTGTGATACAGGGGTTTTGAACTAAATTTAATCTTATTTCTACAAGATAACTAAATTGTTTAAAACATACAATTAGTTTTAAATTAAGAAATTTATGTATTAAATCTTAAATTTGACAATTATATTTGTAATCGGTCTAAAGGACTGTGATAAAGTCCTTTAGACCGGTAGCTGAATGCAAAGTTTGGACTCATATCAATCTATTCTTAGTGTGGGAGGAAATCTGAACTATACAAACATTAACATTTATCAAGTTGCTTATTACCATATGATTCATTTCCTTATCCATACATGTAGATGTTAAAAAATAGAAGCTGTGTAGATAAGGTTATAGTAATGCAAAAATAGATGGCTGAAATTATTTTTCTTTCCATTTTGTCTCAGTATCCATTTCCATCAAATATATTATTTAAATGTGGCTCATTTAAATGAAATATGATTGTCCTATGTCAGTAAAATAGGTGATTTCATCAGGTTTAATTTGTTTTCAGACAATGACCGGCATCCGGTGGGAAGATGTTGACAGATAGTCCTTGTGAGAAAAGACCTCTCGCCTCCATCATTTCCATTGTGGTCCTGCACGTGCTCACATTGAGTCCAGCAAAAATTTAAGCCAGTGCAAGACAGTTAGAATTAACCCGTGGAAAGTATAAAATCCAACCAGAGAGATCTGAAAAGAGACGGACTGTGGAAATGATATCTAAGGATGATGTAGAAGACCAGTTCTGAATCAGAGAGTAACATCTTGCAGTGAGCCATAAATAAACAAACAAGGCACAAAAGTGGTAGAACAGAAGTGAATTCTGAAAGTCAAAAACACACTTTGTACGAATAGGAAGTGCAGCAAGTCTGTGGCAAATCTTAGAACCTCGCCCCATAATGTTCCCTTTGAACATGTCTACTGAATATGCACATTGTCATTTTGATGACTTGCTCACAAATTCACACTAGGTCCTCTTGCCAGTCATGGGTAGGACTGAGGCACTCTGAGGTTTAGCTGTGGGGATTTGGCTTTCTTCAAGACAGGCTGGGGTGGGGTGTTACTAAGTGGGCGTAGACATTTTGAGGCTCCGTTGGCCACACTTTAAAATATTGTAAAATGTTAAAACTGGTGTGGCAGCTTCACAAGTCACAATAGAATTGTACAAATGATCTGGTTCATCCTTCCCAATCATCTAAACAGATTAGAAGTTACAGATACAGATAAAGGACCTGAAGTTACATTCAAAATAGACCATAGAACACAGAGTACATGAGTTTAGGGAAGAAAAGTGGTAGAAAGTCTAGGCAGGAAAACAGAAAAGCACTGTATGTTAGACTTTAATGCAATTTTATAAGGAAACTCGCAAACAGTGAAATATAAGTATTTTGGTGGTGATAACAGAGAAATATAAAATTTATATTATTCTCCCAACATATTATGAGTTTATTCATCATACATCAGAAATTAAGATTTGTATCTTAAATTTCTTTTCTAGAAATATCAAAGCTATAGTATTGATAAGGCATTTTATTCACTTGAAACCTGTTTCTCTGTCTTTTACTGTCTGGTTTTACCATCTCTGCTACTTGTCGTTGAGAGAAAGTTTTATTCATTGCAACGTTACAGTTTTACTTTATACTCTCTGAACTGGACAGGCACCCAATCCCTAATTATTCATTCATTTATTCAAAAATGTATACAGTGTCTGATTTGGATGACACTATGAGTGGCACTGGAGATTCATCCCTTCTCCATTCATATTTACACTGTCATAATTCATTATCTCCATTTTTCAACTAAATCTTTAGAGTAACAGCTGTGTGCTGCCTGATTCTAATTATGCCCTTTTCAGTCTTGTCTCTTTATTATTCCTAGAATGATCATTTTAATACACAAACCTGATTGTGTCAAGTACCTGACATACTCAAACTCTTTAGCATGACACAGAAAACCCATCATATTTCCTGCTTGCCTTTGCGTTCTCTTTTCCTGCTGCTCAATTACCTCTAATCTCCATCTGTGAAACCAGTCGTATCCAAGAACATGAATTTCTCTTCTCCACACTGAATGTCAGCTCACCCTGGCTCTTCTCGCCCTCATATTTCCCTATTCATCATCCATTGTTTTTAAGGACTCATTTCTTGTAACACCTCCCCTTGGAAGCTTTCTCTCACCAGTCATTTCCAATCAAGTCTTGTCTAGAGATTCCTTCAATGGGTGTTAATAAACACCTGCATACACTTTTATACTAAAGCTTCGACATAGCAAAATTGTTATTTATTGTCTGTCTCCTCTCCTACATTAATTAAGCATCAGTCTTTTGGAAGCAGGGAAAATATCTTACTTGTGCTTGCTATATATGTCTCTTGAAAATTCTGATGAAAGAATACATAGAAGAATATCTCTTTTGGATAAATATCAAACATCTGAAAGAGTTGACAGGTTGAAAATTATATCTGGCAGTAAATTTAAAAGGTAACAAAGAAAGCCATGTCTTTTGGTGTAAAATTAATGTAAGAGCAAGTTTAGTGAGGGAAGAAGTAACTACGCAAAACTTCAGTCAGAGACACCTTGTTTGCTTATAGTTACTCACAATAGTTAATTAGGGTAAAGTCAGAACTAAAAGTGGAAAGATGAAAAACTAAGGTAGCCCAGTCTTCAAAATAAAGTCCTGGCTGAGAATCATGAATAACTGCACTTAATAAAATAAAATAAATGTGTCAAAAGAAATAGATAAGGCTACATAGAAAGCTTTATGGAACAGTCACAGCTGAAAGAGATAAAAAGATAAGAAAAAGAGTTTTATATGTCTATAGTTTATTCTAACACTAGTCAACATAGATAGTGGATATGTGTGTGTGTGTGTATGTATGTGTGTGTGTGTTTGCATGCATGTTGGTTGTATGCATGTTTCTACTGCATTGATCCAGACTTTCAGAAGTTAGTAAACAAAACTGGAAATACTTCATGGGTATGTACAACCCTAGAAATGGCTTTAACAAGCATTTTTACTAACTTTGTGAGAGTTTTTGTGAATTAGAATATTGTATGTTAGAAACTGGGTTTATTGATTATATTAGTCTTCCAGATTTGTTGATTGACTGAAAAAGGGAATCACTAGTAATAAAAGAGTTGAGATTTTCCCTCTTTTAAATAAATATATAAACTTTGTTAAGCATATAGTACATACATATGCATGAAAATATTCAAAAGCTTACTTGGATACACATATACTTACATATGTATCAGGTTTTATTAGTCTTTAGTGTCTTTTTTGTTCTGCGATCTCATTCAAGATACCACATTCCATTGAATTTTAGTCTCTTTCAGGTTCTCTATCCTGTGAAAATTTCTTAAATTTTATTTGTTTTTGATGGTCTTGACAGCTTAGAGGGATGCTGGCCAAGTATTTTATTGAATGTTCTTTAATTACGGCTTGTTTGAGACCCACGCTTACTACTCAAGGAATTGAGAGGGTTATGCTACACTTCTCTTGGTAAAGCAAATTATCTACATAAATTCTTTGACTCATGCTACATGGGTCTCTTTTTCCTATTTATTTAATTATTTATTTACATCACTATGGATTTACAAACATTTATTTTGTAATTTTGGTTGTAATCCATTGCTGTAGTACTTATTTTTTACTTCAATTCTTCCCACTTTGGCCTTAGGAGATTTTTCGGTTGGCTCCTTCTCTGTGTCCGTGTAGATCTTGCTCTCTTCTTTCTTTCTGCTTTCTGGCTTCCATGGGGTGAGCAGAGTCCCTCACCAGGCCCTGCTTATAGGTCATTCCCACCTTGGAACTGACCAGGACTGAATCCTCTGAAACCCTGAGCAAGAATTAACCTCTCCTCCTCTAAGCTATGGAGTTCGTTATTGTGCCTCAGTTCAAGAAAGTGACTATTACAAACATTCAAATAGCACTATGTGACACAACTTAGGAGAGGGAGAGAACAAATTGCATAATATTGACACAAAATAAACCAATTTCTATGTGAGTATTTCACAAAGTTTTAGCGGTGACCTTATAATTCTAAAAATAAAAAAAAATTGTCTCTTAAATCTAGGTCTTATAAATGAATTTTACATTCTATATTTTAGAATAAAGTAATCAGCTGAGGACAGAAATAATAATTTCCTATAGTAAATTTATATGGCAAGATTTAAGAATTTGTCAATTATATAGTTCTTTGTTCTGCTCTTTAGTCATCATTTGGGAAAAAAGTTGTTTATGTCATCATGTAAGAGTAAGTGGGGGAAACAAAACAAACGAAAACAAAAACTTATCTAAACAAAATGCTATTTTCATATTTTTATCCTCAAGGCAAGTATTAATTACAGAGACTTGCAAATGAATAGTGGTAAATAAAATAATTAATTTCCACCTAGAAGGTCCTAGAGGTCACATAGTACAAATTGCCATCTGTAATAAATAAAAAAAACTGAAACCAGCCAGGTAAAGTGATTTATCTGAGGTTCTGTAACTAGTTAAGAAGTTGTATTGATTTCTGGTGTCTTGTATCCAGTTCTTCCCAATACACCCAGCCCACAGTTTTAATTTACCAATGGTGTCCTTTTTTTCTTCACATAATGAAGAGAGATTGCACATTGCTCTTCAAACTGCACTAATGTTTGAAACAAAATTCATCTAAGACCCTTGTAAGGCATCAACTTCAAAATAACCAATGTATCAAAACAATGGAATTATGTCCAAAAAAAAAAAAAAAGCCAGCTGAAAAACAATACACCAAGATGTAAAAGAAAAGAACCTTACCTCCAGTATCATTTAATCTTTATGTACCACTTCAAATGGATAACCTTGGTGATAAACAAAAGGAATCAATGTTGCTATATTTTATGTCCCAGGGTGACAGTAAATTTGTGAAGTATTTACCAGAAAAGGGGGTGTATATTGTTGTCTAGCAACAAAGTAAGCAAACACATAGCTGTAAACTAACAGTTCTTTAGAGGGACCCAGTTTCATTATTCATTTATGAATCTGTCCATTAAGTGGAAGAAAACAGTTCAAGGCATAAGAGCAGGGGAAAGGAGAAGAGTGGAGAAGTTCCAAAAAATCTAAAATTTAATTCTTGCACTTTCTGAGAATAGATTCATTTCCCCCCTTGAGTCAAATAAACCTCTGAAGTGGTAGATTAAATATTGGTGAAATGAAGAAAAAGTGCTCCATAGTCACTGAAGGAACTTTTTAGCACTGAGAATGTAAAAAATGACTTCAGCTATTACTCCTTTTAACTTGAAATATTTGCTGAAATAAAGAGGACTTCACTTCTATTGGTTGCATAAAATAATTAATGATGTCTATCAAAACAGCTAATTTTATAAAGGGATAGCAATGTCTTCAAAAAAATGAGTGGGGGAAGAATAAAGAAAATAAATAGGGCTCATTTTTAGTTTTTGTCAAGGATATATTCAGTAATTGGCAGTCACCTACCACTAAAAACTGCCCTGCTTTTACTGCTCACCTCAAGCAAGAGCTCGTGGTTCTTTCAATCCAGTAAATAAATAAGAATCTTTTGTCTCAACCTTTCTTTAGTGCCATGAGAAGCATTTGCATATGCCTTAACTATTAACTTCTTACTTGGTTTTTGAATTGATGAGATAGTGCATGAGTTCCATACAATCTCCCCTTCCTGACTTTTGCGCATTGATTTGTAGTGTTCTTGCTATCTGTGTCCTTCCTACATTTGTATGGTTTCTATAATGGATACCTATTCAATACTTTGGTTTATTTATCCAAATTGTGTATTCCTCTTCCACCTCTTAGATTTATTTCCACTCACAGCTCCTATATATGTAAAAATTCTCTTGACATTTTAAAATCATAGAATGTAACATAATAATTAAACAAAATTTTAACATTTGGTCACAGTTATTTTTAAGTGAAATATTCAAAATTTGTAATGGTTCTAAATGGTGTTTTCAAAATTTTGGGGGTTGTTCCTTTAAATGCAATGACTTCTTCATAAGTCAGCCCAAATTAAATAGTATTTCAATGATCAGATGGACAGTTTGGATAATTCAGGTACAATCCAGCTTATTTCAAATGCCAATGGTTTTGGAGACCATACTTTGGGTAATGTCCTAATCTTAGATTTTTAAAAACAAATATACTGATGATAATAATAATTATAGTAATATAATTATATGATAATATAATTATAATAATGTAATTATATAATATAATTATAAATAATTTTATTATAATATTAACTATTATTATTATTATCTTTTGAATGCTACCTGAGTCTGGGGTGGTACCTCATTTCTCATTGACGCTTAAGAATTGTTTCTTTAATAAATATTTTCAGGAGTGTTTGCTAATTTATTTAACAATGGGGAAACTAACATGTAATTTAAGTAGCTAACTCAAGTCACACATGAATTAAATGAAAGACCTCAAATTATAAGTTGATCTTTTATAACTTCAAAGCTGGTACATTTAGTCATTATGCTAAGTTCCTCATAAGAAGCCCAACTATCAGTCTTCTGAAAACTCAGTGAAAAAGAAAAAATTCAGTGGGCGACTCCAAGGTCTTTCAAGAAAGCGTTTTCTTTTTACCCTTGAAAAGATGTTCATGATTGTTATTGCATGTGTCTACTTGAGTGGACAAGTGGGTACCCAGATCAATCTTTTTTTCTGTCTGTTTTGTGAGAGTTTCTGGATGTATTTTTGGGTTTTTGTATGAGATGAGCATTTCAATCCAGGGACTCAAAAACAGATTGCTCACTTTAGTGTAGCTGAGCATCATTTGGTCTGTTCAGTGCCTGAATAAAACAAAAAGTAAGGAGAGGAGTTTGACCCATTTTATTTCCCGCCTTACTGCTTGATCTGGTGCATCTCATTTCAGCTTTCTCTGTCCCGAGACTGGGATTTAAATCATCAACTTCTTGGGTTCTCAGTGCTTTAAACTGAATTGTGGCAGCATTTTGATGACTGCAAATTACAGGATTTCTCAGCTTGCACAATCACGAGTCAATTCCACAGAATACCCACATGCATATGCACACATACACACACACACATCACACACACACACACACACACACACACACACACACACACACACACACAATGGGTTTTATTTTCTAAAGAACCAAGAATGCAATGCCTAAAAAGAAGAAAAAGAAATTACTCTCTTAGCCTGCTGATATGTGCATAAATTGGAACAAAGACTCTTTGGTAGTCTTTACTAAAATGAAACACGTGAACATGTTTGTATCTTGTCACCAGACATCCTATTGCTGAGTACATACACAAAAGACTAAAGTGTGGACGTCTGCTTGGAGACAGGAAGATAAATGTCCATACCAGCTTTAATTATGACAGCCTAACACTCAAAGCAGTTTAAAAATCTATAAAGAATAAAATGGATAAATTCTGGTATACTCATACAAGAGTACTCCCCAGCAGAGGAAAAAGAACAACTATGTGTTATGTCAAATATAAAACTGAGCCAAAGGATCTTGACACGAAATAGCACATGGTATGATTCCCTAAAAATCAAAACAGGAAAAAACACACCTGAACAGTGACGGCTGTAGTGAATGAAGAGATTTCCATTGAAAAGGTACCATTACTTGAAAGGGTAAAGGATCAAAAGTGCTGGAAATAGTCAGTGAGCTGGATGTGGTTTAAACTGTTACATGCAACCATAAACATTCACTGCACAAATAAGATGTTTGCATTTTAACCTATAGCTTGTTTAAAAAAAAAACAAAACATTCCAGGATGCAATTCAAATGAATTACTTTTCTTAAAAATTATAACAATCTAGAGAATCCTTAATTAGAAATGGATCTAGCCTTTTTGCACACCATGTTTGTAACTATCACTTCCTTCCAAATTACAGAGCACTGTGAAAAAATTAGTCACTAATTTGTGATAAGAAAATTACATTACTTTATGGAGAAAAATAATACTGATAATTTTCTGACTGAATATATAGATATAAATTCAAGATGAGATTAAAAGTTAAACATAATAACAAAGAAAATGTGATATATAGATACAAAATGGAATATTATTTGGGCATAAAGAAAAACAAAACCAATCAATCCTGTCATGTTTCAGGAAAATGGATGGAACTTAAGTATCACATTAAGCAAAATAACCCAGATTCAAAAAAGACAAACATCACATATTTTTTCTTAACATTGGTGTCTGCCTTGCTCCCTCCCTTCCTTCCTCCCTTCCTTCTTTCCTTCCTTCTTTCTTTCCTTCATTCCTTCCTTCTTTCCTCCTTTTATCCTTCCTTAGTTTATTTTAAAACTTCATCTCAGCTGACATACATATTTGATCAAAACTCTTCACTGGGAGAAAACAACATTCTACTAAATCAATTCAGGAGGAATGTCTTTAACAACAATAACAACAACAACAAAAACAACAACGATTACAACAACAACAATATACAGGCTTTATGCACATACACATCTACACTATTTCGTCTTTGCATCATTTGTTTCAAAAAATGCGAATGATGAAATAAGAAACTTCAGGGGATGAAAATGGATGCAATTCATGTAAATAGTCAGGCTCCTCATCATTGGTCAGGCTGAATTTTATGAGCACTAGCACTATGTTTCTACAAATACTCATGTGTACATGTTCGGCACAAATGTATTCACGTGAAAATAAATCCAGAAACTCAAAGATTCCACACTCTAATAATACAGTTGTTAAGAAAACCTTCCTATCATGATTATTATCGTC